>NW_020869121.1:483000-495500 GCF_003789085.1 Penaeus vannamei | reverse complement strand
CTCGCCGTAAACTGGCGGTTGAAGTCAAACAAAGGCTCAGCTGATTCGATAGGAAGTTTGCCGATAAGGACTAATTTGCGATACCTTCGCGCCCAAATAAACGGTTTTGTTATGATTATTGATAGGAATGATTTTGGATTCTCTGACAAATGACTATATTCAGTGAATATAACAATTGTAATTAGTTAATCGCTATTTGTGTGCCAACTCATTAAATATAGCGTAATGTATATGTAGATAAATATAGATATATATATATTTTTCTGTCTCCCCCTCTCTCTCAAAATGCATTTTTTCTCTCTCCTTAATTTATTATTTGTGTATGTGTGTGTGTGTATATATATGTATATATATATATATATATATATATATATATATATATATATATATATATATCATTGTTATCAATGTACATTAATTTTCATCGTTATCATTGATTGAGCCGCCTTCTGAGTGTGATCCGGTCCGTCCGGCGATTGGGATCGGTGTGGAACGCCATTTCTGGCAAAGGATCGCCTCTGAACACGGTCGTGTTGTTGCTCCACTCGCTCGTGGCCATGTCGCTTATCCTGGTGGCGATCCTCATCCTTATTTATTTTCATATTATAATCATTTAAACTTTTACCATTTACTCTTTTTTCTAGGTTTCTGCGGCAGGCTGTTTTCCTTATTTTGTTTTTTGTTTTTCGACAGTTTGTCCTGCTCGGCGGCGGATTGTATCGGTGGAAATTGCAGAGGATCGAGTTTGAATGTCGGAGGATGGCTGCCCTATCCAGCGGGGGTAGAGGCATAGGCATCCTTCTTTACCTTCTCACGGTAGACTGCGCGAGGGACCCCGAGATGGTTCTTGTTCTTTTTCCCTGCGGCGGCATTTTACAGAATTTAATTGACCTCCTCGGCAAATTCCTTTACATTCTGTCCCTCGCCATTCACGAAGAGGCACTGTGATGCCCTTTCAATGTGGACCTCCACATTGTGCTTTTCACCGAGTTCCGACAGGCGACTCCCTCCCTTCCCTATTACTAAAGGGATGAGGTTGGGGTCGTAGGGGATGCGCAGGCCCTAACGGGCTTTAATTTGGGATAGTGTTTTTGACTAAATATCATTTACAGCTAAAATAAAAGCATTAATATCTATTTCTTTTCCTGTGACATAAAATCTTTATGGTCCTCCACTAACGTAAACATCGTAGTGAATACAGAAATTTCCGAACTATTAGTCGCTAAATCCTACAATGTCCCGTTGGTGTGTTGCTATTTATAAATGCCTTGTCACGCGTTGACGTTGACGCGGGCGTTTGTACTTCTCGCGCGCAACAACGCCGGCGATGAGTGCGGCGCGTGCGGAAATAAACGTATAGTAATATGCCTTGTTTAAACCGCATCTAGTATTACAGGGAGAGAGAACAGACAAGTCGAAGGTGGGTGATAACAAACAGTTTATCTGCTGAATGAAAATCCTCTTTCTTAGGCACCCTTGTTTGTTATAAATAATTCGCACTATTACCCACCTCTTTCGCAGAGGTGGGTGATAACAAACCGTTTATCTGCTGAATGAAAGTCCTTTCTGAGGCAAAGTACGTTAAAGCTTTATAGTAATGTTGTTAATTTCTTCTTTATACAACAAGGTTTTATGAAACTATTGACACTGTATGTAAGCAAGATTTGTCATACAGGAATGATTACATATTTTTACATAATAAAATTTGAGAAAATACGATTATGGAATGACTCGGATAAGGTTAATAATCATAAGCCTCTATCTAAATGCTCTTTTGAACAAAGGAGACTTCCGTAACCGATGTCGGAGGTACCATCTCAGAAAAAAAAACTGCAAGTCATCTCCTCCTATCATCGTGTATCTGTGTGTGGAAAGGAAGATGAATTGCGAGGAAAAAGAAGTAAAACTTGATGGAATTAGTTGGCAACCTATGCAGATTCGTTTCTGAGAAATGTTTCCGACAATTTTTCGCCTTTCTTTCCGACAAATTATATGGGTTATTAGTATTTTCAAATACTTATCAAGAAATATTACTGTCTTATGGTTTTATAAAATCCTTGCGTTTTCTTCACAAGGGACCTCCAAGCTCGATACTCGTATGATTACACGCATCTCCAAATACATATCAAGTCTTGGAGATACATATTCAGTGACGTGTGAAGTCATGTTATACCTACATTTATGATCAAAATCACTACCTTTTTCTTGACTATCGCGTATAGCCGAGGGGGTGGGGCCAGGATAGGATCCACCAACAAGGTATGGCATGTTTGATAGGGGAAACAGACTGCGTGAACTAGCGAAACGAACAGGTGTGTAGAAGGATGTGCTACGAGGACCAGCAAAGAGACGTGTCATTCTCCCTATCTAGAACATGGGGATTTACCTTGGTCAAATGACTGAAAAGTTCAATTTAAAGGTGAGATATTCATTAACCAAGCAATTCTTCACGAATGGAGTCGAGACGAGTACTTCTGTTTGTTTGTTTTTCGCCTAGTATGCTGGTGAGACCAATAGCTCGTGACGAGTCGCGGTATTCTCAGCCGTCTGTGTAAGGTCTTCCATCATCTGTATATTGGACAAAGCATCATCACTGTTTAGGAGGACATCTTTAAAGGAATAAGACATTAGTAGTATTAATGAACAAATTGACTTTTTGTATTATTATTACAGGAAAGACAAATGTATTAAATTGCACGAAACTTATTTTACTGATAATATACCTGTCTTCTGTTAAAGATGACAGCAATGCGAGAACGTTTTAATGGTTTTGCCCTATATTTTCATGACCTGAAAAACATATGCTCCACCCATATGTATATATACTTTCAGTCGTTCTTGTATTTGAGTAAAAAGTCACTTTTTTCTTTCTCTGAGTTATGTAAAAGGACGCTTTTCTCTCCCTTATTATGGTGCTATGCGACTTTTCTTTTCCAAACGAATGTTTTCTACTTGCCATTAATGGCAAAAGTACTAAAAATATTGCTTCGGTTGCCACTTTTTCTCTTTTGGTGTGTGATTTTAACCTTTCCTCTATAATTTACCTCCTTGACTCTATGTTGCTCGCCATATGCCCCTATACTGTCGTGTAAAAATCAGGAATGTCTAATGCAGTCGCATAGAAAGAAAAAGTAAGTGCCTTTGTTGCAAGTAATATGATGATTATGGAAAATATATAGTTACTGATGACTTGGTTTAAAAAAAGAAATGGATATTCGCATGCCAACTGCTAAGACCTATTGCATCGAGTGTCATGTACACTTTCTACTCCTTTGGAGTAAATTTATCCTTGATTGATAATCCCGGTTTTAGGCGAATTTATCTGTGTCCAATAGACGTAAAATTATAAAAGTTCTATGACAAAAGAGTTATTTTATCCTCAAACTGTATCATATCATATAAAAATCCTTTGCTTTGATAAAGAATCTGCTGCTAAAACGGCAAATAGTAATTTAACAATTAATTGGCCTTCTTCTTTTATACATTTTCTCTCTCTCTTTTATTTTGATGGTGAAAATGGTTTTTAGGGGCATTTAACGGTTTTCGTCGCTACGACAATTAGCGAGTAACTTGATGAAAATGTATGCATTACTTAAAAAATGGTGCATAAATGTGCGTAATACAGGTAAAATGATAAAATCTCTATGACAAGAAGGGCAAACGTGTTTTATCATTTTATCCTAAAACGTCTTCATTTAGATACAGAGCCTATGGCTAAAACGTAAAAAAATGTGTTACAATTGCTTAAAACCTTCTCTTTTATACATTTTTTAAAAGATGAATTGTTCTAAGGAACCTTTTAACAGTTTTCATTGTTATGGCAATTAGTGAATTAATTAGTGAAACATTATATCTTAGCCGAGGATGTTTAGACATATCAGTGTTTCGTAATGTGACATGTATGAATATTAAGTTTATCAGAGAATATTGAAGAGGTCGAGCAGTAAGTTTTCTTCAATGTCGGTGTAAAAATAGTTGTTTCTCTTTGTACAGGGATATTTGATCAAAGGTAAGTATGCATTACTTTTTAAAAATGGTGTCTAGATGGGCGTTTCCCGATTAAGTAAATTACAGTAGGCCGACGGAGAGGTTATTTAGTTCGATCTTTAACCGCATATTTGTGGGCAGGTGAGAAAGACGATTGCGGGAGATCGAGAAGTAAAGTTTGGTTGAATATTGCCCTCAAGCAAGTTTATGAAATAATTCGCACTTTTACAAATTTTCGCAAGCTTGCTTGTATATACAGTAGAACGAGCAGGTTTTGAAATGTATCGGTTGTGTGGCGGGATAATTATCTCGCAAATGTGACACATCGACATGTACAAATATGCGAGAAGGTGGTTGCCACATTTATATTTACGCATTAAATTCAAGTCGATTAAAACTCGATTCAAATTTTCTTACATTGCATTGTCGCCTGTTAAGATGTGCGTTTGTGTAAGGCTGAAAGCCATTATAAAGACATTGTCTGCAACAAGAGTTTTATGATCCTTTTCGCTGAATTGTATAGTTATTGTGAAGAATCATTAGCAATATAAAAACGGCTGTTATGACATGTTAAAAAATGATTGGAGGTCTCAAAGGCAGTAATTGCCAACGAAGATAAGTCATTTCTGCTATTCTTGTGAGGACTTCCTTTGTTATATTGCGCATATGTGATAAAAGTTATCATGTATGGTTTTTGCGAGTGATTTTTTTTTTATTTTTTTTTATTTTTTTTTTTTGCATGCGTAAATGGAGTGAGAATTGGACGAGATAGCAGCGCCGTCGTCATGGAAGTGGTTGCACTTTCATACTCGTTACCGGAATACAACCTCGCATTCATCGATGTCGCCCGACCCCACCCGGGAGAGGCGACGTTCGTGGCAACTCGGTAATCATCGCCATGAGCGATGAGGAAGATGTTAGTTTTTAGTTGACGCGGGGGATGGACATATGGCCCAAGTATGATTTAAGCATGTCTAGTTGTTTGTGCTAGTGTATATTTGAAGATGATAAAGGTATATTGAGTACATGGCGCAGTTTGTTTTGCTACAAGCTTAAACACGATGAATAGCTATGTGACCTAATTCACGCCGGAAATGACCCTCTTTCGACCTGAGAAGGAGGGGGGGGGGAGTAACACCTGTTATTGGATCAATACCTTGACCTCTGCCAGCAGCTGTGTACATGTTTGTTTGTTTGTCTCTTCATCTTCTTCCTCTTACATGTTGAGACATGAGGTATAGCCATTATCATTGCTTCTGGTGAGGGGGTATGTGGGGAAGCTGGAAGGGGTGAATCACCTGTAACACCTGCAGCTAGGTGCTTGTTTGTTTGTTTGTCTGCTTCTTCTCTTCTTCCTGCAGGAAAGGGGGAGGGTGTGGAACCTGTGACACCTGCTCTCAGGTTGATAGTTTGGCCCATGTCAGCTGGGTGCATATTTGTTTGTTCTTCAGCCTTTCATTCTCAATATTATTATTATTGTTTTTGGAGAGGAGAGGGCATTTTTCGGGTGTGCGTATTCTCCCTCATTAGTCACGGTTATTGTTTTTCAGTAATCGATTATGATGATTACTTTCGGAAGTGATTAGGCCTGCTTCCTGTTATGACACGTTAAGGGGTAGCTATAGTGGTGAGCCAATATGTCCAGGGTGTGTTTGGGTGAAGGGGTGTGGGGTGGTGGAGATCCTGTGACATCTGGTCTTAGATAGTTTGACCTATGTCAGGTGGGGGTGAATAATTTTGTCCATGGTGTTTTTGAGAAAGGTGGTGGTGGGGGTGGTGGAACCTGTAACACCTGCTCTTAAGATGATAGTTTGACCTGTGTCAACAGGATCCGTGTTTGTTTGTTGTTCTTCTTCATCTTCTTCCTGTGACCTGCAGGAATGGAGGAGGAGGTGGAACCAGTGACACTTGCTCTCAGGTTGATAGTTTGACCTATGTAAGCAGAGTACATATTTCTTTTTTCTTCTGCCTTTCATTCTCAATATTATTATTATTGCTTTGGAGAGGAGAGGACATAATTCGGGTGACCGTATTCTCCCTCATTAGTCACGGTTATATATTTTCAGTAATTGATTACGGTAATTACTTCCGGAAGTCATTAGGGCACTTCCTGTTATGACACGTTAGGTACACAGGGCGGTACTTATGGAGGTGAGGCTATTCTGTCCATAGCGTGTTTGGGGTATGGGGATAATGCATGTTTGTTTGTTTGTCTACTTCTTCCTGTCTTCATCTTCTTCCTTTTCTTCTTTCTTTTCTCCTCTCCTCTTATCATTATTGCTCTAGAGAGGAGGAGTGGGGTACCGAAATGTTGGCAGCTGGGTGCATGTTTGTTTATTGTACTTCTTCATCTTCTTTCTCTTCTTCTTCCTCTTTCTTGTATTCTCCTTATTATTATTGTTGTTGTTGTTTTGGAGAGGAAAGGGAGGGGGGGCACCCTTCAGGTGTGCGTGTTCTCCATCATTAGTCACGGTTATTGATTTCCCGTATCGATTACGGTAATTACTTCCGGAAGTCATTAGGGCACTTCCTGTTATGACACGTTAGGTACATAGGGGGGACCCATGGGGTGAGGCTAGTGTGTCCAAGGTGTTTTTGGGTGAGGGTTGGGGTGGTGGAACCTGTGACACCTGCTCTTAGGATGATAGTTTGACTTGCGGCAACAGGATCCATGTTTGTTTGTTGTTCCTTTTCTTCCTCTTCTTCGTATTCTCATTATTATTATTATTGTTGTTGTTGTTTTGGAGAGGAAAGGGAGGGGGGCACCCTTCAGGTGTGCGTGTTCTCCATCATTAGTCAAGGTTACTGATTTCCCGTAATCGATTACGGTAATTACTTCCGGAAGTCATTAGGACTTCCTGTTATGACACGTTAGGTACATAGGGGGGACCCATGGGGGTGAGGCTAGTGTGTCCAAGTGTTTTTGGGTGAGGGGTTGGGTGGTGGATGTGACACCTGCTCTTAGGATGATAGTTTGATCGGCAACAGGATCCATGTTTGTTTGTTGTTCCTCTTCTTCTTCTTCTTCCTCTTTCTCGTATTCTCATTATTATTATTGTTGTTTTGGAGAGGAAAGGGAGGGGGCACCCCTTCAGGTGTGCGTTATCATTAGTCAAGGTTACTGATTTCCCGTAATCGATTACGGTAATTACTTCCGGAAGTCATTAGGTCACTTCCTGTTATGACACGTTAGGTACATAGGGGGGGACCCATGGGGATGAGGCTGCTGTGTCCATATTATCACTACTGTATATATATATATATATATGAATGTATATATGTATATATATATAAGAATGTATATATGTATATGTATATATAAATGTTTATATATACATATATATATGTATATATATATATATTTGTGTTTATTAATGCTATGAGGGTGTTTGCAATCTTGAAAATGATTACAAGCCTGTGTGCTTGTTTACATATCTGGAGCTGATCCATGTTAATTTTTTTATTGTTTGTATTGTAACGCCAAGATTGCGAGTGAATCCGGCAGCCGAAGCATTTCCCTGCCCGAGCCTGTTGACGTTGCGCATGGTGCAAGAGTTACGTTTTGGCAAAAGTGCATTGTGGGTATTAATGGAAAATAATAACGAATCGATCCGAGAAAAGAGGAAAGACAGCGATAGACAGAGAAAGGGAGAATGTAATAGAGAAAGGTATGGAAGGGTGGGGTGGGGGTGGAGGTGAAGGAGAGAGAGGAAAAAATGAAGGGGGGGATGAGAAAAGGGGGAAAGGTAAGAGGAGGGGGATAAACTTCCTTTGAAGATATTTAATTAACGATCACTTTTCTTAAAATAAACTTTCGCAAATGAATAATAAAGAAGCTATTTAATTGTCAAAGTACTTTAAAATAGTATTAAGTGGAGGTGCGATTTACAGTCACTGAGGGAATACTGACCAAATTCTCCTCTGCGCATGCGCGGGGACTTTCATTCACGTACTATTCCTGTTATCTTATTTGTGACGTCACGGCCAGTGTCATGATTTCACTGGCCAATTGTTTGGTGGTTAATTTAATAGCCAGTGGGGAAACGGCACAAGGAAACAGTCAATGATTGAACATTAGCTAATATAGAAGCTATGAAATTTATTTGAAAATGTTTCGCCATAGTCTCCGTGTGTGCAGGGTGTCGTATCAGACCATATAAAAGTCAAAATCATTTTGAAGACGAGGCTAGCTTGAAACTATTACGTGAACACAGAGTGCTGCCCTCTAAAGTGTCTTGCACTTCATGAGCAACAAGCCGTCGCTCCTGCTCACGCAAACCTCTCCGACGCTCACGCAAGCCACTTGGTATCGACGACCCGCAACCCGGCCCTCCGCTGCACAGGTATGGTGTTACGTTTATTTTCATGGAAGTGAATTTATATACACAATACTTCGCGTGCGTACGAACGCTCGTGGAAGCGCCCGGTGCCGAGTCTGACGCTCTTCTCTCCTGCCGTAAATACGCTGAGGATTCTTTGTTTTTCTTGTCTGGGGTTGGGAGGGGGGGGCGGCAGCCAATATAGTAACTTAATCGGTTCTGTGATTTCAGCAGAGATCGAGAATTCCACGCTGCACACGCATGATGTCAAGAGTGGCGCGATTCTAGTATGGAAAAGACATTCCAGCCATTCCCGATGGAATCGAGCAACAGAATCAACAAAAAATATAGAAATCAACGTCCTTTTCCAAAATTACCGGTTAATGCCTGGTGTGCAGTCATGTAGGTGTCGCCTCGAGAACATGTGTTCTGTTGGCTTAGCTTGTGAAGTAAACCATGCTTGTGTTGAAATGAAGATTGTGTGAAAGGTGTCCCACGTGAGTAAGAACATCCGAGAAATTAAGACACGAAAAAATAGAAAATGTAACATGTGAACGATATTGTTTAAACTATTGGCGATGAATTAAGATCCCTCCCTCCAAAATATCTCGTTTTCTACCACTAGGATAAAGCCCCTTGGAACCACAGAAAACCATATTAACTTTTAAGGAATAACTAGGTTTTAAATATAGGATGGCATGGCATTGAATGCGAGGTCAACATGAAAGTACAGATACCACTTGATACATGATCTAACATACTTTATATTCTACCATTCAACAAAGATACTTTACATTTACTTATCAGATGCATAAGTCAGGGATAGATTTACGTCGACTATAAGTTGGCGCCTTGACTATGTAGAATTTATTGTGCATTGCATTCATACAAGTATTTTGTTTGTTTTCATTCTTATTTAAAGCATTAAAATTTTTGTTTTGGAATACCTTTATTTAAAGGGGCCTCTAAGCTCCTTGCAGTTTAGGGTCTCCTCAAGCCTAAATCCGACCCTGGCACAAGTCGAGCGAACAAAAAGGATTCTCAGAACTGCCTCCTCTTTGCTGTTGTTGCTAGTGTTGCCAACTCCATGGTGCCACACTTCAACCTACCCTCGACCTTGGAAAACTCACAACTGATACAGTATTTCTATATGGAAATGGTTTTAAATGGTTTTAAAGTTATGCAAACCCCATGTCTTTGGGCCTGTCAATTCAGAGAAAATAAACAAACCTGAATTTTATCGGTATTGTATTTTAACCAATGAAAATGACATGCATTGCATACCTTCTGTACAAAGAACAGTTTAGCTGTGGGACCTAAAATCCAAATATTTGAAGTATAAAACTAAATAAACAAATTTTATGAAACATAACATGCTTGGAATTAGTAGAGTTGAAATACCATTAAGCTATACTAAATTCGGTCTCGTTCTTAAAGAATACACGGATCGCAAAGATTGCAAAGACGCAATTAGCAACAAATGCATAATCAGGATAGATTGATAAACCAGGTAACGCTAACAAGTCACAAACAAATTTTAGAATTCACACACCCAGATGCGAACACATTTTTAAGCTGGAGAGTTAAAACATTCAGAATTACCGACATGTACTTATATTTACTGACAAACACTCGACACCATCCACCATTTCCGATTTTGTATATACTATACCGATTATCTTAGTTTAAATGTAATTTTTTCAAAGTGAATATCTTTCCAGAACAAAAGGGTTTACTTTTACTAAGCCCAAACACTAAGATATGACATTTACGAGAATTACCTCGTCGTTTTATTGAAGTTCGATAGTTTCTTAATTTTCAAAACTTTTCTGCGAATACTGCTTCAGAACTGAACACTTATAATATAATAAGATTTGCTCTTTTAATGAGTGTAAACAATACGGAGCAAAGTGAGTCACGTATCAGTTTACTAAGCGCGTCATTGAGTTTCCAATTACGGAACGATTCGTAGTTTAAGGGCCGGTTGGCAACCCTAGTTGTAGCATAAAAAGTATAAAATCTGTTGCTGTATTTCATTTCACTTTTATCTCACGTTTTGTGTGTTTTGTAATCGTTTTGGATACATGTATCCCAAGTGCTATTTTACGTTACAAGTTCATTTTTTTCTGTTTAAATCTCCTAATAGATAATGTATTAAGTTGTGACTTTTATTTATTTCATACAGCCATTCAGTCTTACAATTAAATTTTTTTTATTCAATTCTTCAGGGTGTAATATGTGTGAATCGGTTGTTTTCCAAATGACCAGGTGTCCTTGTAAATATTCCTTAATGCTTAGAACAAGCTAGAAGCCCAATGATTAATATCTCGACCTGATGCGTGGACTACTGATTCATAATAACAGACTAATAGTGAATGAAGTGTAACATTCGTTTCATATGTAATCTATTATTCAATTTCCATAATCATAAGATTTCTGTTTAGCATTAATTGTTGGTATTCATTTATAATCCTTATTCATGCCTAATTATAAGCCTTATCCATGCTTAATTATAAGCCTTCTCCATGCTTAATTATAAGCCTTCTCCATGCTTAATTATAAGCCTCATCCATGCTTAATTATAAGCCTTATCCATGCTTAATTATAAGCCTTATCCATGCTTAATTATAAGCCTTATCCATGCTTAATCATAAGCCTTATCCATACTTAATTATAAGCCTTATCCATGCTTAATTATAAGCCTTATCCATGCTTAATTATAAGCCTTATCCATGCTTAATTATAAGCTTATCCATACTTAATATAAGCCTTATCCATGCTTAATTATAAGCCTTATCCATGCTTAATTATAAGCCTTATCCATGCTTAATTATAAGCCTTATCCATGCTTAATTATAAGCCTTATCCATGCTTAATTATAGGTGGACAAAAAGAATAAATTAAATTCCTTACATTTAATTATTATTTCAATAGTTAATATACAAAACCTTCACCGCATATGCCTACGCGATCTCCGAGAAATCGCCCTAATCCTAATCCAACCCTAACCAAGAAAAATAATCAAGAACAGAACTACCAAACCTAAAGCCCAGTGGTGGTCGAGTGACGGCGGTCCAGCAAGTCCTCCCCACTCCTCCGCTTCCTCACCACGATCCACTCACGCGCATGCGCGGAGTTAGGGCAAGGTCGGTGCGCCAACGCGGGAACCTGAACCACCTAATTCAGGGGTAAACCCCCTCGCAAGCTACCTGGGTTTGTAGCACCTTATAAGTAAGCCTACTTGTGCCTCGTAATCATCATATGAAGATCAAACTGCATCTTGAATGACTGACTACAACTTTCTATAACAATCACCTTTTTTCCAATCTATGAAAATGAATATCAGTGGTGAGAGAAATATTTTAACAATGCAATGTCTGAATGCAATTGCAAGGTTTATTTATCCAAGTAAATTTTACATCGAACTGCAAATCCTTAGGTAATATCTGTAATACTGTCTTCTATGTCATATGCGTAGGGACATGAAGGGTGAATGTTGAATAGATATCTTTTGGATGATTTTGTTGCTTATTTACAGATATGAGTGCATGACTTACACCAAACGCTATCCTACACAACATGCAACAGTTATGTGTGAAGAGCAACATTGCACAGAAATGTTTCAAAATACCACAGATTTTTCAGCAATAAAAAGACATAACTCAGCTCCCACCCTTTATATTTGTAAAACCTATTCCCACACCCATACGAGACCAGGATCTTCATAGCAACAGCAGAGGGCAGAACCATCACTATATATCACAGACCAGGAACATCACAAGAATTGATAGAAATTTAGACAGTACTTAAGATTCCAAACAAATCATATTTGAAACAGATAATCTTGAAACAGTCCATTAAGAAATGTGTACAGAAAATAGAGGTACGAACTTTCTTTGATATGATGCTAGTCTTAGTTTTCAATTTTGGGAACATTGGGAGGCATAAAGTGATTAATAATGTGAATAAGTTTTAACGCCTTGTCTTCAATCATGTAGGTACGTCTGGGATGAAGGGAAGGAAAAGGTGGTCTTCAGAAGCTTCTGAGAAGTTTATATTATTATTTACAGAACACTTTAAACAATTAGGAGGCAAAGCAGTGCAGAGATAAAAAGGCATAAGATAATTAGCATTATGAAAACATTAGTGAGTCTCAGTTTCATGAAATACACATTAAACGTAATAGATATTTTA
>NW_020869121.1:463000-470500 GCF_003789085.1 Penaeus vannamei | reverse complement strand
GTGTGTGTGTGTGTGTATATACATACATACATACATACATATATAATATATATATATATATATATATATATATTATATATAATATATATATATATATATATATATATATATATATATATATATATATATATTACACACACACACACACACACACACACACACACACACACACACACACACACACACACACACACACACACACACACACACACACACACAACATATATAATATATAATATATATATATATATATATATATATATATATATATATATATGTATGTATGTATAATAAATACGTGTGTGTGTGTGTCTGTGTAAGAATATCAGAAACACTCACAAGCACACAGGCGAAAAGGTGTCCGCATCCCTTTCCCGCAGAAAATAAGGCTACTTCTTCCCAATCATTCCGGCGTATTTAACAAGCGCTATCTCCCCTCACACGCGTGGCGACCGACTGTCCTTTTTCGATGCTCTATATTTCCTCGCCAGACGTCTGTGGAAAACTGGAGCGAGGATTTTTTTTTTTTTTTTGGAACGCTGAAAAGACGTGCGGTAGAGCGGTTGATAAAAACGAAGCGACATAGGGAAACGAACGCAGAATAAAATAGGAATGAAATAAACATTGAGATAAAATAGAAAAAAAACAAGGACCGGAAATGCAATGCTGGCCGGAACCTTAAAACAAACAAATAAACAACAAAAACGGAAACAGAAAGAATAGGTTATCATATCGTTAAGTAGTAACATAGTCAATTAACCATCAAATTGAAGCTTGCTAAAGAAAAATGCCAAGAGGAGGGTCTTGTAGACTGAAAATCATAACTTTTAATCCAGGAATTTCGTTCTTTTGATAACTCAACTCTCCTCTAGTGTTGTCAGAACTTTTCTAAAAAGGGATTTACTTATTTATTTATTTATTTTAGATACGTTAAGATTTGTTATTTTTATTCTTAACGAACACGAAGACTGGTGTGTGAATTTCTGCGGGAATTTTCTTTTCGAGAACCAAAGATGAGCATTATAACGATGACGTCACAAAAAGGGGGGAAACGGGATACATAAAAAAGAGAGGAAAAATACGTTGCACAACAGCATAAAACTGATGCTGCTGTGGACAGACCTTGAGAGGGGAAAAAGGGGAGATTTCATGAGGTAAAAGTTGGGAGTTTATTTCTGTTTTCTATTTATCTGTCTCTTATTTCGTTTTACTTTTTATTGTCCGTTTATTTCCGTATAAGGACTGTGTGTCTGTATTTGTCTGTGTTTGTCTGTGTCTGCGTATGTGTAATAATAATGATAATATCTATGGTAACAACAATCAGCATCATCATAGCACTGACGATAATAATGATGATAATAATGTGCTAAGAAGGATAATGATGATGATGATGATAATGATAATACTAATGATAAGAACGACAGTGATAATAATTATGATAAGAATAATGATGATGATGATGATAATGATAATACTAATGATAATTATATGATGTCAGATATAATAATGATGATAACAAAAATTGTAATACTAATGATGATAATAGTAGTAATAATAATAATGATGACAATAGTAATAATAACAATAATGATGATAATAGTGATAATGACAAGAATGATGATAATAGTAATAATAACAATAATGATGATAGTAACAACAACAGTAATTACGATAATGATAATGATATTTATAATTGTAATACTGATAATAATGATAATGATATTAATAACAATCTTATTAATGATAATAATAACAATCTTATTAATGATAATAATTATGATGATAACTATGATGATGATAATAATGATAATGATAATAATGATAATAATAATAATAATAATAATAATAATAATAATAATAATAATAATAATAATAATAATAAAAAAAAAAATAATAGAAATAACAATGATGATACTTATAATGATGATGGTAATGATGATAAAATAATCATAACAATGATGATACTGATAATAATAACAATAATAAGGATAATTATGATAATGATAAAAGAAATTAGATAATCAAGAATAACAGTAATCAAAATGATGATGATGATGATAATAATAACAACAATAATGACAATAATAATAAGTATGATGAAGATAATAAGGATAATGATATTAATAATAATAACAATAATGATAATAATAATAATGATGATAATAATAATAATAATCATTATTATTGTTGATATCATAACATCAATAATAATAATAATAATGATAATGGAAATTGGAATAATGATTATTATTATTATTGTCATTAGTATTACCATTATCATTATTAGGTCTATTATCATTACCATCATCATTATTACTATAACTACTATTACTGTTATTATTGTCATTATCATAATTATCATCATTATCATCAGTATAATTATTACCATTACTAATTGTTATTATTATCAATGTTATTATTGTTATTATTGTTATTAGTATTATTTTTTATCGTTATTATTATGCTTATTATTATATGATTATGAATATGCTTATGGTTATGGTGAATATCTTTATCATTATAATCATCATCATTAACATTAACATCATTATTATTATCATTATCATTATTACCTTTGCTAAGGAGGTTATGTTTTCGGTAGCGTTGGTTAGAAGGATAACTTACAATGTTATGAATAGATAATCATTGTTATTGTTTTTTATATCACTATTATTATCATTATCATTATCAACATTACTGCCATTAACATTATCTTTATTATTATTCTTGAATTGCTATTGTCATTTTCATCATTGTTATTATCAGTGTCTTTATTATTATCATCATTATTATTTTCGATATCATTATTACTATTACTATTACTATCATTAACACATTATTATTATAAACATTATCATTATCATTATCAATATTGTAATTGCGATTATACATATATATATACATGTTATAATGAAAATAATGAAATAGTAATGGTAGTAATAATGATAATTTAAGTTTTATCTACAGCGCCAAATACGGATTTCAAGTCACGTGTTCAGTGCATCGCCGTTGTCCGTTGAAAGAAAAAGTATCGTACAATAGGAATTAGCCTTTTTTTTTCTTTTTATATGGTTTTAGACTAATGTTGTCTATATCCCCTAAACAAAGGCAAAAGTCTCGCACATAGAGCTTGGTGCGGGACAAGGATGATAATGATGATAAAAATAGTATGCCTCTATTCATATTTTGCTATTTATTGAACATGTCGACTATTCCTGTTATATTTTGTTAGTAGATATCGAGCGGAACCCTCTTGATGCCCTGATGTGTCTGAAGCTCTAGGATAAAAAGAAAAAGAAAAACATACTATTTTTTCTATTACTATAGTTATAATGATGACAGTAATAATAATAATAATAATAATAATAATAATAATAATAATAATAATAATAATAATAATAGTAATAGTAATAATGTTAAAAATTATTATCATCATATAATTACACTTCTTAATATTATTATTACCATTATTATTATTATTATTATTATTATTATTATTATCACTATCATTATTATCATATATCATTAATACCATCTATATAAGAAAAAACGTAAAATTTTAGTAATAGCGGAACTTTATTCGAAGGATCACTTGTATAAACCAGAATGTATAAAAAGTTCTATGTATTTCTCTGGCCAGACATGCCAAACCAGCGGAAAAACTGCCAGATAATATTGTGACTGGAAAGCGGGTCAATATGTAACTGCAGACTGCGGATTTAGAGTCTAGAGGTAACCCTAACGGAATTTGTACACATAATAAGTACAGAATTTCGTCCTGCGTGGAACCTGCAAAGCTCACACGTCAACACACTCACTGTTATCAACGTATAGGCTTATGAACATCTGATACTGTGATTTGAGTAAACTGTAATGAGGTTAAGGAATTGCAGGACAGTTAATATATCACGAAATACGTCCCTAGTAACTGTATTCCTCTGTCAAACACATTATAGACTAGGAAAGTTCAGTTATTGACCACTGAATATGTACTGATTAACATCACTGCATTGTTTTCATGGCAGGCAAGACTCCAGAGGCTCTCGGCAGCTATAACAGACGTGCAATAATTGTCGCAAAGAAAAGCAATTTGGCCATATGTGCCAAAGGCGATAGCATGCATCCGATGGTGTAATAATTTTCTTGAGGGTGTGACATTTCGGTATGTAAAAAAATGTGGATATGTATTGCCATTCGTATGAACTTCCCAATTCATACATCTGCCTTTTGTTGCAGAAACACACAGTATATTTAGTATTCATGTAAATTGTTGCCTCTTATTGAAAAATAATCATGAACAGTCTCTTACGAGTTTAAAGATAAATGTAAATTACTATTAAAAATCAAACCAACAATGATTTATCTTCCAGTTCTCAATACTGTCTTTCATTCCTATTGCATTACGTTTTTTAACCTTTGTGTTTTTTTAACTCGAATCTCAAAAGAACCGTTCCAGTTCTCAATACTGTCTTTCATTCCTATTGCATTACGTTTTTTAACCTTTCTGTATAAACATATACCAGTTTTACATACGTTTCAATACGAAATGTATTTTAAATTCTCAAATGTCCTAATGATGAGTTACAAAAAAATAAGTTTTTAGTTTTTGGCGGTTTATTACACATCCTTCTTAACGAGCTGAATGGATAGGTTAGCACGCCTGTGTGGGCGGAGCTTAAATTTCAAATCGCTGGAAATGGGGCATCAAAATATTTCAGCAACTTGTAATTGAGGACAAGGGCGAATAATGATGATAATGATAGAAGAATGATTATGATACTAATAATGTTAATAACTACAATGATTATTATGTTAATAACACTACAATGATGGTGTTAATAACTACAATAATAATAATAAATACAATAATAATGTTAACAGATGCAATAATAATAACAATAACTACAATGATAATAATGACAATAACAATGATAAAGACAATGACGATAATTATTATGTTAACAATGATATCAATAATAACTATTCGTCTCTTAACTTTATCATGACAATATCTATCTATCTATCTATCTATCTATATCTATATCTCTATTTGTATCTATCTATCTATCTATCTATCTATCAATCAATCTATCAATCTATATATGTACATATATATATAATATATATATATATATATATATATATATATATATATATATATATATATATATATATATATACATATATATGCAATATGTATCAATATACATTTCTTTTTCTCTGTTTCAGATCACGGGAACAACTGGGAAGCATCGGTGGATTTTCTTCGGGTGAGAAATGATAAATCAATAAAAGAATAAGAATAAATTGTAAAGAAGAGGAAGAGGATGAAGAAGAAAAGACTAGATTAAACATGATTTCAATAATGAATAATATATAAAATACACATCTCTCTCTCTCTCTCTCTCTCTCTCTCTCTCTCTCTCTCTCTCTCGTCTGTATGTATGTATATATGTATGCATTTATATGTTTATGTAGGTGAACGTGCAAACACACACAAACATATGCAAACAAACACACACAAACATATGTGTGTGTGTTTGTCAGTTTGTGTTTGTATGTTTGAGGCCCATCTTGCTCTCCTCTCTCTTGTGTCTCTTATTCGCGTGACAGGCTGAAACCCTCGTTAAGATAAGCATTTCTGCCGTGATTACTTGAGGTCCGGGAAGTTATGTGAATACCTTTTTACTTTTAACTACAGGCGCTTCCATTTTCCTTGACGTTTTTTCATTTTTCTCAGTCCTCTTTTGCCTTACCCCACTTTCTCTCTTCTTATGTTGTCTCCTTTTCCCTTGTCCTATTATGTTATTTTTTTCTTAATTTATTGTCATTTTCCACAGGAGTCTGTTCATCCTTTTCCTCTTTCTTCCTCTCTTTCGCCTCTCTCTTTTTTTCTCATTCTTTGCTGTCTCTTCTCCCTGTTTCGTTTCCTGTCCCTTCTCCCTTTCTTTTTCCCGTCTTTCCTCGTTTCCTATCTCCTTCTTTCTCGTTTCTTGATTCTCTCTAAATCCTTTTTCTCTCTATTCTCTCACCTCCTTCCTCTCCTTTATCCCCTTTGCCTCCCCTCCCTATCCCCCTCTCCCTTCGATTATTTCCCTCCCCCATTCCCTCCTCCTTGCTTCCCCAATCCCCTCTCCCTCCCCTTCCCCTTCCCACCTCCCCGTTCCCTTCCCCTCCCCTCTTCCCCTCTCCTCCCCTCCTCCCACCCTTCCCTTCCCCATCCCATCTCCCCTTTTCCCCTTCTCAGCTCCCCTCATTTCCCCTTTGTATCCTATCCAGTGATCAGACGGAATTCCATCCTTTGTCTGACACGCGCGCTTTGCCGTTCCATTCATTCTAGAAGCGGGCGGAGAGGTGGACGGGGGAGCCGAGAAGCGGAGAAAAAAAAAAAGTCGAAGTGTAATGGAAAATGCGAAGTGCCTGGAATGAAGCGATGCAAAGAACAATTAAGGAAGCGTTGGAAGCAAACATGATGAACGAATGAAGAAGGGAAGGAGGATGGGGGAGAAGAGAAGCGAAAAGAAAAAGTAAAATAGAAAATGTGAAGTGCTTGGAATGAAGCGATGCAAAGAACAATTAAGGAAGCGTTGGAAGCAAACATGATGAATGAAGGAAGAAGGGAAGGAGGATGGAAGAAGAGAGCGGAATTCGATGTAAAATAGAAAATGTGAAGTGCATGGAATGAAGCGATGCAAAGAACAATTAAGGAAGCGTTGGAAGCAAACATGATGAATGAAGGAAGAAGGGAAGGAGGACTTCTCTCCCCTTATTAGTTCTTCCTTTGTGCAAAGAAGATAAGAAGTAAACAGCTTTTGAGATTAGTCAGAGACAAGGCAAGGGCGATAAGCTTAAAAATGGGCCTTCAGTTAATCCGAGGGAGCTGCGGCATACGTCTGAGTTCACTGTTTAAAAATCATTCTCTCTGTCTCTCTTTCGTTTTCTGGTTCTCTCTGTATTTGACCGTCTGTCTGTTTCTTTGTTTTTCTTTGTATCTCTTTCTCTCTTCCTCCCCGTTTCTCTCTGTCTCCCACTCACCTTTTCTGGCTTTGTCTTACTCTATTATATAATCCGATTTCTTGTTTAACATCTCTATCTCTATTTATTCAAACGGCTCTCATTCTGTTATTAATTCTTTAGTTCCCTAATCTTACTCTTTTCAACCATCCGATAACATTAGATTCCATAGATATGCAATCCGCGTTAATAATTTCTTTATGTAGAGCGCTGCTTCACTCATGCAATCATTCAGCCATCCAGAGATATAATTAACTGCTCATTTATCCCATTAATTCTTTGGTAATAAATTTAATTGTACATCCATTCATTCAGTTACGTGTCCATTCACATGTTAAAGAACTAATTCATTCATGTGTTCACTCGTTTACTCATTCATTCAATCATCGTGTATATCATGTATCCGCGTGTTCACTCCTCGTTAAATTACTCGTCCACTCATCGATCCACAAATTGGATTCCACCTTCGCTTACTCGTCAATACAT
>NW_020869121.1:453000-455500 GCF_003789085.1 Penaeus vannamei | reverse complement strand
ACTGAGTACAAGAATACATGTAGCTCATCTACTGTAGTCACACACTGGACTTCAAGTACTGCAAAGTCACTATGAATTCTTCAAATTTCAGCAGTCAACAAGAAAAGCAAAAAAAAGGTTTTGTTTTTCATGGTATGCAAGTGAGACAATATTAAAGGCTTGATGCAGACAAAAATAAGGCACATACTTCAAGGCCTCGGCTAGTGCACAAAACTTTGTCTTAAAAACATAATAAATAAATAAATAAATAAAAAATAAATAAACAAAAATTCTTGTAAGAAAGGAATGAAGTAAAAAAAAAATCTGTGCTGAATATGAGCAAGTGAAAGTTATTCCTCTGTGTATACCTGAACAAGAAATAATAAATCACACTGGCACAAGCACCACCATTGTACATTACACAGAAAACAACTAAATTTCAAAAAATAAAAATGATAGAATGACTTATGTAATCCTTCCACAAATGGACTGTGGACCTTAGAACTCATGTAAAAGTTTCCTCTAATATTCAAATGAAAGGTACTTTATTCTTTTAACATACTACCTATGGTTCATGGACAACAAATCTGCAAATAGTTGCAACAGATTAGAAACTTTGAAAGCAATCATTGTACCTGGTTAATGAGCAGTGGAAAAACAAATACTAATTTCTTGATATGTCACTATACAATCACTGTATGAATGTTTTTTTTATACCACTAACCTACTGGTGCTGGGTAAACACACTAACTACTGTTTTTTTCTTTTGTGAATTTTGTTTGCACATAGATGGTTCCACAAATATTCAGCCACCAAAAAGCCAATTTATAAGCTTGGGTTTTTAGAATATTTTTTTCCCTACTCCTATTGATATTGATGTTGTTATTATTGTTATTGTTATTGTGATAAGTATAATATACTTATAATAAGTATATTAATAGTACTAATAGTAATAAATAATATGGAAACCATCATGTGTAAAAACAATCACTAATCAAAAAGATGCAGTGGATATGGCATGTTTTCTTGCTATCCTGTCAATAAGACATCCTTAAACTTATCATTGTAACTTTGCAGTTCAAGGGAATTATGAAAAATCTCCAGCCCATTTTGGTTTCTGCCCTATAATGACTTACTTCTTTTATTCTCATTATTTTCTTGAGGCACTAAAAAGTCACAGAATAAAATGACACTAGAGGTAGTCTATGTTCTGGTAATATGGACTAATGCTTAGCAAATGATGCTCCAATGAGTTTGGGATACAAGCTTAATTCATTACTGCAATAAATTTACTGCAGTAACAGTAGAGCCATATAGTAAAAGAAAAGAAAAGAAAATAGAAGGTATAAAGCAATGTAACTTAAAATTAATCACACAGGGGATTACACTCTGAAATAGGATATTAAAAATGGAGTGTAAATTGTACAAGAGAGACCAAACCACACATCAAAAAGGTGTGATAAGGACATCCTCCTTCACAAATCAACGACATTTGTGCTGGCTGCAAATCTGGCTCCTACTATATTTCATTAACAAGTGGAACATTTCACTCAACCAAGAAGACTTTCATGAGCACCATAAAATCCTGAAGTCACTCAAATCATAAATCTGTTCAAATGAAACTACAATAATAAGTCCATTAATGTGAGTTCATCCTTTATCAAAGAACGGATTTCGTGATATGTTTCTATTGCAATTATAGCTGCAAGAAATAGTTTCAGTTATGACAAACTTCTTCTAAATGAAGAGCATATGGAGATAACTCACAACTTCCTTATTAAAGCATCTAATATCAAATCCTCTTCCTCTGACTATTAATACATCTTTGATGACTATACAGGAACAGAGGTCAGTCTTATTTCTATTATCAAAAAATTTGATTTACTACTCCAGTTTAGAAGCTAACAATATTGTCAAAAGGCCAACATTATGAATATGATAAAAACAAATATTTTAAAGTACTAAATTAACTCTTACCATGTATTATTAAATAGGAACTAACTATATATTATCATTTCATATTGAGGAACATTCTTTTATCAACTGATAAATATAAACTAAAATGTTCAATCTTTTTCAACCATTCCAACCAAAAATACTTTTGGAATTTTTTACTCTTATTTCATACTAACTAAAGTAACTAACCCAAAATGCCTTAACAATTTTCCTTTTGCTTTACACAACTTCTAGCATATTTACAATGATTATTCAGCCCTACTTAATCAAAGCTACAACTTGTATCTCATACAGTACATCATATTTAAGATCCAGCTTTCAAAGTACAAGAAAAGTTCTTAACCTAAACAACTTTAAAGTGTAGCTACACCCAGTGTATCATACTACAATCATCTAAATAAATATCTAAAGGCAGTTATAGAAATTCTGTATAAAAGGCACTTAATTTACATATTGTGCATGTAATCTCTTAAATATTTGTTCATTTATATGCATGTCCATTATTCTTCAAGGCTGCAAGATACACTGCACTCTATCTTACAAATATCTTCTGTTGCTTAAAGAA
>NW_020869121.1:448000-450500 GCF_003789085.1 Penaeus vannamei | reverse complement strand
GGGCTTCTGTCAGCACTGAGATGAAGCCAATTGTCTCCACAAACAAGGGAGAATCAATGAAGACGTACATGAGCAGGCAGCCCATGGTGGAGAACGTGAGCATGAACTCTACATATGACTGGAAGTCTGTCCACTCCCAAAAGTGGTCATAGTCAAAATCTGACATGGAAATAGGGGAGAAATTGATATAATTAAAAATTGGGTGATAATTAAAAAGCAAGAAAAGAAACAAAATAATCATGATGCTGCTGCTAAAAAGTAAAGATGATAATGATAACAAAAACAACAAAGTAATTATTACAAATATAACAATAACATTGATAATAATACACATAATCACGTAATAATAATATTAATAAAAACAATGGTGCCTATTACAGTTTTTGGAATAGTGATACAGTGCTGGACAACTCACCAGGGTCTGAAATCCCTACACTACCCAATCTTTTTTACTAACACCGACAAAGTAATATTACTTGGTTGGCCCTATTCATACTGCTATCTACTATCTATCTTATCTATTTGTCACCAGGATATCTGTCAAAAGGTTCCAGTCCCATTATGATGAAAAATTATGTATGTATGCCTGTATATGATAATTCATAATAATTATAATTTAATTTATAATTATTCTGTGCAGAAGGACTAAGCTACAGGTTTTCAAGGCCTTGATAATACCAGTTTGCTATACCGCAGTGAAACCTGGACATTATCTTGTGCCTTGGAGTCTCATCTTGATGCCTTCTGTAATAGGTCCTTGCTTCGGATCATGGGGTACAGTTGGCGGGACCATGTGTCCAACCAACAGTTACACCGTAAGATTGGCACAGGACCTGTTACCTGCACAATCCTGGATCGCCAACTCAGGCTATACGGCCTGGCTCGCTTCCCACAGGATGATCCTGCCCACCAGGTTGTCTCTGTACGAGACAGCCCTGGGTGGAGGAGGCCTGTGGGACAACCTAGGAAGTCATGGCTTGGGCAGATCGATCAAACCTGTCGTGAGGAACTCGAGATGGGCCGAGTCCCTGCCTGGCTTGCCATGAGGGAACCCAAAAGATGGAAACAAAGGGTGGATGTGGCTATGCACCCCTGTTGGCATTAGCCCCCTGATGATGATGATTAATTCCATTTGTTACAATGGATATTCTATACTGTAACATGCTGTCTGTTTATTTGCTTCTAAATTACTATCCTGTGGGCAAGAGTTAAGGTACTGGATAAAAGTGTAGGGTAGATAGTTTGATTCCTTGTCCCTAGCTAGACCTATAAAAATCACAGCCTTTGTAAATCACTGAAATATAGAACATTAAAAATATCAATTGCAACAAGGGAATCTATGATTCCTCATGAAAATATCTTTGACACGGAATGACTTAGAGATCTGTCTTTGAATGGAATTTTTATCTATGATTCCTCATGAAAATATCTTTGACACCGAATTCTTGTCTTCTATGACTTGCTCAAAATTTAAACCCAAAATTCCTGTTCACCACAATCACAGGCAATTTCATAATGTGAGACCAGTCCAATTCATTATGACTATGGAAGGCCTGTCAAAAACTGGTGGGTCCTTCAACTTATTCATCATGAACCCAATGGCAGCTGCTCTTGTAGGTCCTCCTCTGCCTGAGCCAATCACAGTCATTTTATCCCACCTCTACCTTCTTGTGAATGATATGAAGTCAGTTTAATTTTGAACATATTGCAAGAGCTTGGCCAGAAGAAATCCAGGAGGAGTCAATTATCATCCTTGGAGCTAGTTACTAAAAATCAAATTAATTTTAAGTGTTACTTTCTTTCTTTCTACCTGTACATCCAGATAACAATAAAAAAAACTATAAATATGTACTTTATGGTTTATTTATAAAAAATAACTTTCTGAGTATATTATTTACATACATATCAATCTAATAATAACAACAATAATAATAGTAACAAGAATGATGATGAGATAACAGCAATAAGAGTGAAAATATTAATAATAATAACAACAATAATAATAATCATAGCAATCATAATAACAATAACACAGCAATAACTGCAAAAACAAAAACAACAACAACAATAACTATAACAATAATAAAAAGATATAATAATAAATATTAACAATAATAATAATAACATAAAAAATAGTAATTACAATGATGATAATAATAATAATAATTAACAAAAAATACTACTACTACTACTACTACTACTACTAACAACAATAATGATGATGATAATGATCACAATAATAATAGTGATCACAATAATAATAATAATAATAATAATAATAATAATAATAATAACTATAACAATAATATCAATAATATCAACATAATGTATAAGTTTACAAGAGCAATAGTACTTCTATAACGATTGCTAAAACTAATACAACAGCTACTTTTAAGTATAATTAATATATTATACACTCTAGCTGTATAATGAATACACTAAAGAATCCTTTGCTTAGAAAAAATGTAGTTTCCAAAAAGCAGAGCAAACAACTAGGGAC
>NW_020869121.1:425500-433000 GCF_003789085.1 Penaeus vannamei | reverse complement strand
CAAGGTTGAGGAGGGTGCCAAGGGAGGAGTCAAATTAAAAGCCTAAAACCCAAAAAAGCCTAAAAAGAGGAAGTATTTTTGTTATAAAGGACAAATGTGACTATACCTCTTAGCCAAGTCAAGGAACATTCCTTATCTTCATGAATTTAAATCAAATGGTATGCTTAAAGAAATTGGAGTCCACTCTTTGAAGCACAAAATCCTTTTCTAAGAAATAATACCACAAAAAATTTACTGATATATTAAAAAGATGCACAAACATAACATTGTATTTTTGAAACTGACAGTCCTAAAATTACATTTAGACTTCTATAATTGTAAAGATTAGCATAAGAAAATTGGTTTAAGAACTTATGTCCATTATACAATTTCTTTGTCTTTAAGCATACTGCCATAAATTGTATTGTTTGAAGTTTATATGAAATTATATATTGTTTTGATCCTGGAACATCGTAATGTTATTGGATTTGATATTTACTTTTTAGTTAGTAGTGTTCAATATTTTTAAGAGTAGGGTATCATGTGATATATAAAGAGTTGCCATTTCAATTGAAAACTAGACCAAAAAAATGTAAACATTTGTTACATAAGGTATCACTCAGCTATTAATCATATTGAGCTTTAATACCCTAAAGTAGACCTAAAATATTGAAGCTTAATTAAAAGTAATATAGATGCACTGAAGCAAGATTCCCATGACTTTGTGAGTCTGATGATTAATCCAGTGGGTACCCACTATGGTTAAGGGACCAACAAAGGAAAAAAAAATAGTAAGGTGCTCATTTTAGTGGAGAAGCCAGTCGATAGTTCATCAGATAATTGCAGATTTAATGTGCAAAAAAAATCAGTCTTCTGTATGACCTACTAGTTGCCTTATAAGAAATGAAAAAAAGCTGGAGAAGAGTAATACATATAGAAATATAACATACTGTCAGCAGAGTAATATATAATACTTTACATATATTATCTTAGTTTACCTTAAATGAAAATGAAACCTGTAGTTAATACATTTAATTTACTCGTAAAACAAAAAGTATTACCTCAAAATATAAGTATATAATTTAAAGACAAGTGGCAAATTTGGAGATGCAGAAAAAATGTTTCTGTGACTGTTAATAATTCAACCACTGGTGGATAATTATCATAATCTTATTGGCTTCTGTGTTTAAACAGGGGTGCTCCAACAAGAAGTTGCAAAAAAGAGGGTAGGCTAGGAATAAGACACTGACAGACTTCCAGAGTTGGAGTAACTGCAAACATAATAAGGAATGAAAGACTGGATCTGGAAGTATCTAGTATTCTAACTCAGTATTCACCCAGACCAGGAATGTAAAATACAAGCACTCAAGCGCAAATATATAGGGTAGAGGTTTGTTAGCTTTTGCTTTAGTGGAAAAATGCAAAGGCCATAGTGTTGCAAGAAGCTAGGTGTAGTCCTGTTTGTAACAGATACCACCTTTTAGATTGCATTGAAGGCTTTGATATCAGATCTGTTGGAGGATGTCCTATTTGTGAATAACTAAATATGATGAGGCATTGTTCAGGCCACTTTGCAAGCTCCGTCTCTGTTTGCTTTAATTCCAGTTAATGAAATCATGAAAAATCCAGCTCATGATATAGTTTGTATTGATATATTACCTCTACTAATTGATTTTGGGTTATTATAAAGAAGAAAGCAGATTAGTGAAGGATAATTAAGGATACTCATTTTGAATACAACTTTTTTTTTATATATTTATACCCAGATTGCAGTTGCTTGGTGACCCATTACCACTCCATTTGTAATCCTTCATATCTTGCCTTGTTTACCTTTTTCCTTGATTTATGGATTTTTTAAAAATTTTTATATTGCCATTAGTATTGTCAATAATAGTATATTAATTTTAATGCCAGCAAAAATGTGTGTGCAACATACATTTACACTTTTTTCTTTAGTTTGTTACTCTTTATTTTTTCTCTCTTGTAAGTATATGTATACATATAGCCAAGATGAATCCTGAAAAGGACTGAAATGATATTTTAATTTTCCAATTGTTTCAGACACAATGCCCAAGGTTCCTGACACTTTGGCAATAATGCATGGCTTGCTCGGTGTTGTAAAGTCAGAATATGAGTCTGCAGGCCACCTGTCGTCAGAGTTACTACGTTCTTTGCACATGCTTCATGGGCAGACACTTGTCAGTGCATTGGACTTGATTGACTGTAAGAAGGTAAATTACATTGATATTTTTCCCAATTCTTAGCAATGTAAAAAATGAATATTATTCTTATATCTTTTACTTTTATCATCTTGACTGGTAGTGTTGTTCTGTAGTATTAGTTATCTGTTTAAATATTACTGTCTAGCAGAATGGAAATGTGGCATGGAAGATACTCACATACAGCCCAGTTTTAATAATAAACCTGTAATTTTTGGAATGTGAATAGTTTACATATGTTACACAATTTTTTGCAGTGAACAATGTAGAGAACTTTTTTTTTTTTTTTTGTAATTTAGTGATCATTTGCTCCCCTTTTTTTCAGGTTACGATAGTCACTTCTAGCAGTGGCCGATGGGTGTACCAGGTCACTGGAAGTGCTGGCACTCCCTATGTATGTTTACCTGACTCTATTTTCTGTCAGTGTCCAGCATTTAAGTTTTCTGTGCTGAAAAAGAAAGAAAGTGTTATGTGTAAACATGTTCTTGCAGCACTCTTAGCAACAGCAATGGGAGTAACAGATAAAAAGACCATCTCTGATGAGTATATGATGGATCTTCTGTTTCAGATGGATTGACTGTAAAGATGAATAAATAAATAAATAAAAAAATCCCATTTTTCTTCTGTAATTTCCCCCCCCAAAAAATATGAATAACTGAGTCACAGTTATGTTCTTGTTATTGTGATACAAAATGGAAGGAGTTGGCTTCATGAAAGTTGGGTAACACTACACATTCTTACTTTTTTGAGATGATGTAGTGAAAAGATCACAGTATACTGTTCCTGCAGAAACTTGTAAGGCTCATTTTGTATTATCTTCTCATGTTAAAATAATGGTCAAATTGTGTATCAAAATTTGATAACTATAACTATGCTAAAAGTAGTTCATTAAACAAGAGTGGAGAAAAGGTGAAAGAAAGAGGGAGACATTGAGATCAATATGTAAAAATGTGCACACAATTATAGAATGGATACTTATAGATATGCAGGTTAATAAAAGCTTTCTATATCATCAATGATTTACTTCAAAAGGTCTAAAATGCAAGGCACTATGGAAGGACACTTGGATACATATAAGGCACCTATAGTACATTACACACATTATCTGAGTGTAAACTCTTGAGTGTTGTGAACATGTACAAAATTCATTAATAAAACATGTTTGAAAAATATACTCTATGTAATATTAAATATTACATATTTATCATAGACATTTGGAAAACGGTAAAGTAACAATCTATTTTTTTTTTTTATCCTGTGACTTCTGGAAGACCTTCAATAATTCAGAGGAAAACCCATATTCATCATCTCTCCATTCATCGTACACTCATTACACAGAGCCATTATTCCTACAAACTCAAGTTTCATAATGCAAGCATGGTTGGAATACTGATGAATCAAGTGAAGTTGGAAGCTTTAGCACAAACACATCTAAAATTCAATATTTAGATTTAAAAAAAGAAAAATGCAGAACCAAGAGCAACATATCAAACTTGAAAAAAATGTACACAAAGAAATAAATAAGTAAATTCATAAGCCTGAGTAAATTGCATTTTGATCAGCTCTACTGGTAATATAAATGATCAGATGCACTTAGAGAAAGATAACTACTACAGATTGTCTTACTAAAATGTTCTAACACCAAACAGATCCTTGGTGGCACTCAAGCTACTAACTTCCAAGGTACCACAATAGGTGGGATCACGGTAACAGGTCTCTTTGTGGTTTTCTACATGCATGCATTATGTTGATTGTGATTATGACTAAATCAGGGGTATTTCAATGTCATTTTAATATATCATAAGTTGTTGTGTCATTATATATTTGGCCAGGAGAGCTAATAACCAGAAGGGTACAATTTTACCTTAGTTTCAAGGAAAGATATCCCTTATCTGTAGTACTTACATTGGGTATTAATATATGACTACATAACTTAAGACTACAGACACCAACCATATATTACAAATTAAATCTAACATTTAAACAAACTCTGGAGGATATCCCCCTCTCATTATAAACAAACAAAGCATCTCTTAACAGTATCTGATAGAATAAAAATATAAACTGACAAAATTGTTCCTTTAACTTTTCAAACACTATTCTATAATTTTAAAACAAATTCCTGATAGCCAGGTATAAACTTGCATTTCCTTATCTTTTATGTTAAAATTTTCAGAAATAAACACTATTAAAATAGGCAATAATATATACACTATGTTTGTAAACTAGTGTGAGATGAGAATACAATCTGAAGTATGGTCTAAGTCAAATAATCAATCCACTTTTCATAATAGGGTAACATTTCCTGTAATTATCTGAGAGTACACTTTGAAAAGCACCTTACGGGGAAAAAAAAAGAAAGAATAATAATAATAATAATAATAATAATAATAATAATAAGAAAAAAATCTGCCCGAACTTCCTTTTTCTGTGAGCTTCCATAAATTTGTATAAATACATTTTTCTGTTTTCAACTGCATAAAAAAGAGTAACTATCATATAATTCTAATGTAAACTAAATAAGCACTTGAATGGATTACTATGTACAAATGTCCTTATTTAGCCCCCTAAAAAAAAAAATCAATCTAACAATAAAAGAAAAATATAACAATCAAATAAAGTACATCCACCTCGGAATGATTTAACATGACACTTTGCAAAATATTTTAACAGTGATGAAAACGAAACATAAAAAAATACAATGAAGAGCATACCCTCCTGCCCAGAGATTCTACAGCCACATCTCCAAATTTTCAAAAATCTGAGAATCACATCAAAGGATCAACAAGAGGGTCACCTTGGAAATCTTGGTCCTCATAATCACTGTCGTTGGCATAGTCATCATCGTTCTCAATTGGGTCATCCACATCTAGTTCCACTTCCACTTGGATTTCCTCTGCTCTTTCACAGTCAAAATCAACTCCATCCCTGTTTTCTTCTTCACCTTCTTCCATGTTCTCCATGGTATCGTCTATACTCACAAAAGGTGGAGATCCTTCTTGAATACGAGGTACAAGATCTCCACTTTCATTTTCTTCCCAGTTTTCTCTCTCATGGGCACGCAGATGTTCTCTTAGTTCAATTCGCGTTTTAAAGTCCTCACGGAAACAAATCACACATATCAGCATGTTGCTGTGGTATTTTTTTCTATGGCAACGAAGAGCTGATGTGTCTGTGAAGGTTTTCTTGCACAAATCACAAGAATATGGACGTTCACTTGTGTGCTTCTTAACATGAAACTGTAAACTTTCACGATTATTAAAGGATTTGCCACAACTCTGGCAACGGAAAGGTTTTTCTCCAGCATGGGTTCTCTCATGGCGTATTAAACCAACCACCTGGGTGAAGCTCCTCCCACATACACCACATGCATAGGGTTTGAGACCTGAATGTATTCGTTCATGTGCTTGGAGACCAGATTTGAAGCGGAATGGGCGGCAACATATTTGACAGGAAAAAGGTTTTTCACCTGTGTGTAATTTCATGTGCTGCTTTAGATGTGTGTTCCGAGAAAATCCTTTCCCACAAATCTTACACTGTACTGGACGTTCACCAGTGTGAATTCTCATATGAGATCTTAAGTTAGACTTCTGATTGAAAGATACATTACATAGCCCACAAGTGAATGGTTTCTCCCCTGTGTGAATGCGCATGTGCCGAATAATGTCAATTCTTTGGCGATATCTTTTGCCACAGATATCACATGGGTAAGGCCTTTCTCCTGTATGTACTCTGATATGTGATATTATATGGTCTTTTGTTTTAAAGTCTTTCTTACAGAATGGGCACTGATAGGTATTTAAAGCTGTTTTGAGAATGTTACAAACATCTCTTTCTCCACTCTCCGTTTCAATATGAATTTTAAGGAAATGCACATCATTATCTATATACTCACCAATAATGGTAGTGTTAGTCTTTGTGGGAACAAAGATTTTAGAGGTTGAGAACTGAGCCTCCAGAGCTTCTGAGGAGCACTTCAGGGTTTTCATAAGAGTTGCTTCTTTTTCTGCAGCGGGAGGAACATTTCGGCTCACAAAATCCTTTACATCTACATTGTCTGGGATCAAGACTGTACACTGGGTCTTCTCAAGACGCTTCTGGTCTACAAGAACTTTCTTTAATGGAAAGTCCCCAACACCAGCAAGGGCCTTAACAAGCTTCTTCTGATTCTCCTCGGCTTTATCCTCATGATTTAGTCCAAGAGCTTCTGCTTCTTCCGGAGAGATGGAGATTAACTTGCCTTCCGATGTTCGAATGTAAAACCTACGTGGCTTGTTTGATGCATCGTTTGTGCTTGTGGGTGATGTGGCTTCTAGGACTTTCCTTAATTGTTCATCTTTTTCTAGCAGCTCATCTGTAATATATAATGGGAAATTTAGAATAAATAATCAAGTCACTGAAGGGGCAGAATGCTTGCAACAAACAAAACAATAAAAGTTTACAGTCACATAGGAAAACTCTTCTTTATGAATTACAGAGTCAAGTATAACAGTAACTGTGTTATCAAAAGGGTTATTACTTTGCTTGCAAGATGCTACATTACTTTCATCTTATTTTTGGAAAAAGAAAAACATAGTCTTTATATAAAGAATTCTCACTTTTATATTAGGCCTATATCTCAAAGCTTAATAAATATGAAGTTTTGATCATGCATACTATAATCAACTGTTTACGTACTTTCCTCACTTGGCTCTTCTTTAATTCTGACATCAACAAATGGCTTCTGTGATGCCATCTCCAAAGCCTCTTCTAGCTCCGTTTGGGGGTCTATAGGCTCATCCTTAATCTTTACACCACCATCTACATACACTAATTCACCAATTGGCTCATCATTAGGTTCTTCTTTGATACGGATGTTCAAATATGCAGGTGGTTTTGATGAGAGTACCTTCTTGGCAGGGGATGGAGGCTGAACAACTTGCTGCTGCTGTGGCTGACATTGCTGTTGCTGTACTTTTCTCAGAGGTGGAATGGCAGCCTGCCCTTTTGGTGCTATTTTTTGCAGTTTTGGATGTAATCTAACTGGAACAGGATTGCCAACAACTTTGTACTTCTTACCCTCATTACTTAATATTACTACAGGATTTGCCAGGCTGGGAGTGGGTGTTATGGGGGAAGACAGCAATTTCTTTGCAAGTAATGTATTTGTCTTATCGACCATTGTAACAACCTGAGGCACCACTGGCTCTTGTTTGATATTTACAACCTGTGCTGCTGGTACACTTGGTATTGTTAAAGAATTTACCTGGGAGTTTGGTTTTACTATCAAAGGTGAGGTCATGCCAGATACCTTTAATACCAT
>NW_020869121.1:390500-393000 GCF_003789085.1 Penaeus vannamei | reverse complement strand
TATTTTCTCGAGAACTTTAGATATCAGGTTTCCATAGGGTAAGCCCCAATGACCACATACGTGTTCATAAGTGTAGGTAGTATGAAACTGTGGGCAGACATCTTAATGAACTGTGTTGCAGTGTCATCTGCTAGCGGTGCATTCGCCTTACGCAGGTGTTTTACTGTCTGGGTTTTTGTTTCTGCTTTCACTGGTCTTGGTCTGAGAGCATTCGTGAACCTCTCCTTGTTTTGGTTCCATGAGATGTAGTCTGGTGTTTGTTTTGGTTTCTCATTATTTATAGTGGCTGAAATAAAATGTTTTATTTATGAAATTTGGTGAAATGTCTGGGTGGTACTGTTTGACTAACGAATTAGCTATTTTCCTTATTTTAGCAGAATCGTGTCCATATTCATTTAATGTATTTTTATGTAATTTGTTGCGTGTTGGAGCCGTGATTTAACGCTTCTTATTTTGCTTGCATTAACCGTGAAGGACAATGTCATATTTGTTAGTCTTGTCAAGTCTGTGGGTATCATGTGAATTATGGCTTTCATGTCACGCTTCTTCATGAAGCAAGAGGACGTATAACCGTTTTTTGTCATATAAGGACTAGAGGCATCTGTGCCTTTTTTATCACGCCCATAAGAATATATGAACAGTGATATATTGATATAAATTGTATGATAATGTGATATATATACAACTGGCGCTTATATCCAACGTGACTGGGGCTCAGAGTGAGTTGAATTACAAATTGATATAAATTGTATGATAATGTGATATATATACAACTGGCGCTTGTATTCAGTCATGGGTAGGAATTCATGACGAGAGACCAGGTGTAGGGTGTCGTTTGTACGGAGTGTCCGGTCAGGTCTGTTTGCTGTTATGACGTCTAATTTGGACAAAGTGTGTTCTGTAACACATGTCTGTTTGTAAGTTGTTTCTTATTCTATTCACCTAAATTTACTAAATTTAATCTTATGAAATCATCCAGGGTAAGAGGCCGATAGATATAGACTACCCTAATTTGTAAGTTGTTTCATATGAGTTTACATCTAATCTACTTAAATCGTCCAAGGTAAGAGGTTTCAGTCGACATTTCCTTTTTTTTCAAGGAAATTATTCAGCACTGACATGACTATAGACTACCCGAGGAGTGAATGAAAGAAACGTAACTTTCTGCACCACAGCTGTTTTATTTACATCTGGCGGGGATCGCTCACGCCGTTCGTCGACGAGATCTGCGCATGAAATGTTATTGTAGCTGTCTGACATTTCTTGGTGGAACCATGATTCAATAATTCATAGCACGTACTTATGAGTATATGATTATCTTTAAAGTGGTCGAGGAGATATTGATGTTCAATCTTGATGTTGTGTCGTGATCGCCGGTCTTATTGAGGATTTTGTCCACTTTTGTATGTATGTATGCATATATACATATATGTTATATATATATATATATTATATATATATATATATATATATATATGTGTGGTGTGTGTGTGTGTGTGTGTGTGTGTGTGTGTGTGTGTGTGTGTGTGTGTGTGTGTGTGTGTGTGTCTGTATGTATTTTAGTCTGTGGTCTAAGTCCATGAGGCCTCATTTCTCTAGCCCTATATGTACTGGGAATAAACCGCCTGATTAGCAGGAACAGCGAGCAAAGAAAGAACCTCGGGGTCCCTGCTTTGTTTCAAACCACCCCTGACTACTCGCCATGATAATGGAGAGCCACGGCGGTTCATTTTAAACCTTTCGTGAGATGAAAATAATGAAGATATTTACTGAGAACGCGAGTAATGGCCAAGCGATGTGGTTTCAGACTTAGAAGAGAGGTGGGGATTCAGCGCCATTTTCATTTTTCCGGGTTGAGGGTAGTCAGCACCTTGCATTTTTTATGTGACTTTTGTTTTCTTGTTCTAGTTTTGCTCGTTGCCTTTAGTAGGAGGGAGGGAGGGAGGGAGGGGGGGAGGGGACTGGAGATTGGCTGGGGTTGGGGGGGGGCCTCTTCTGACAGATGCTCTTTTTTCACAATCGTTGACTGGAGAAGCATTCCGTCTTGTTGAAAACATTTCTATCACGAAATCAGATTGAAAGAAAGGTTCAAAGTGAGTTTAGGTATGTGATGCTCGTGGAAGAATTTTGCAAAGGGTGAAGGAATGTAGTAAAACGCAGATTATGAATAATATATTACTAGTATTTTACTCATGAGTTTATGCTCGCGCGCGCGTCCCATATAGATTCTGCATTTTGTCATTATTCCAGGAAAGCACAGCCTCTAGATAATGACTCGTAAACTGCTTTATTTGATAGAGATAGCAACTTTGATGTATACATTTAGTCTACACGTAAAAATGATTCCTTGCATAACTTATTGAATAAACTTGCTAGTAGTTTCTTGTAATTTGGTATCAACCGATGTGTCTGTCACTTTCTACTGTGAAGTTTCAGAACCTGTTGTTCTGAAACTATAAGATGTCGTTTCTCTAGGGTTTGCGGTCTGACCTGTTTGTTG
>NW_020869121.1:385500-388000 GCF_003789085.1 Penaeus vannamei | reverse complement strand
ACATATGCACACATAAACACACATACGCACACACACACACCTGTAGAGTATATGAATAAATGAATACACACACACATATGCACACGCACACATACCTACACACACACGCACACACATATACGCCCAGACATGGTAGAGGGGAAAGGGAGATTGAGAGAGAGAGAGAGACCGAACGACAGACAGACACGTATACAGACAGGCAGACAAAGAGACGGACGAATAAGACAAACAGGCAGACAAAGGGATGAAGTAAAAACAAAGCTAACAGCATACAGTTGCCGTCGGGATCATGATAAAACAATACGACGGGAAGCAGAAAAATGGAAACAACTTGCTCGCAGAAGATATGAAATGAGTCTCTCTCCGACAGCGAATACATCTACGCCCTGCTGCCTGAGCCCCCACTCCCTGTGCAGCGAAGGGAAGCGGCGACGAACAGCCACAGACAGCCATCAGACAGACAGCCTTCAGACCGACAGCCAAGGATCCTGTGCCTGATCGTGACGTCACCCAAGTACCACGACACGCGATCGAGTCACGTGGCGGCCACCTGGGCACGGCACTGCACGCGGGCGGTGTTCCTGAGCACCGCCGGGGACTCGCGCCTTCCCGACGTCTTCATCACGCCCGGGGCCGCGTCCTACCAGGAGCTGTGGGGCAAGGTCACGCAAGGTCAGTGGGAAGCGCGTCTGGGGATCAAGGTCTCTTTTGAAAGGTAATTTTTGAGAGCGATTAATTTTCCATTTCGGTGGTAATATAAAATAATCCAAACAATCAAATAAACTAAACATACACATGAACAAATCAACTAAGAAAAAGGGATGAATATCAGTATCAGAAAATTGAAACAGACCCAACGAGTCGAGGAGGTTCTGTGTGACCGTACTAACGATATGGCGACAATCACAACAACAGCCATAATAATAATGGGAATATTAACAATAACTAACAATCAGAACACAATTCACGACTTCCTAACGCGCCCCAGGGTTCGAGTGGGCCTACGGGAACCGCCACGACTTCGACTGGGTGGTGAAGGCGGACGACGACACTTTCCTGGTCGTGGAGAACCTGCAGGCAGCGCTTCTCCGCCTCGACCCCGACCGGGCGCTGGCCACGGGCGTCCAGCTCAGGACCTGGGACACAGTAAGGAACCGTGTGTGTGTGTGTGTGTGTGTGTGTGTGTGTGTGTGTGTGTGTGTGGTGTGTGTGTGTGTGTGTGTGTGTGTGTGTGTGTGTGTGTGTGTGTGTGTGTGTGTGTGTGTGTGTGTGTGTGTGTGTGTGTGTGTGTGTGTGTGTGTGTGTGTGTGTGTGTGTGTGTGTGTGTGTGTGTGTGTGTGTGTGTGTGTGTGAGCGCGACCAACAGATAGGTCTGTGGTTGTCTGACACATAATGACCTTTTCTGTGATCGTGCATTATACCATCCAATTCCCATTATCATTACATAGCTTCGAATGACGAGCACACTGAACTTTACCAATACTTCCACTATAATCCTTCTTCTCTCTTGATGACCACACTGTACATCGTTTACACTTCCATTATCATATCATCACCATACTCACCATTATCATAATATCATCACCATACCTCATCTACACACATCATAATCCCTCCACCCGTTCTCATTATCACATTGTTCTTCATCTATACTCTTATCATAACCATTCTTATTCTCCATTTATTTTTTTTCTTCATTTCAGGGCTCAGCGTACTTCAACGGTGGAGCTGGCTACGTGCTGAGCCGGGGAGCCGTGCGCAGGCTGGTGGAGGACGGCCTCAGGGGAAGGCGCTGCGGGGAGAACCTCAACCTCGGCGCCAACGAGGATGTCAACATGGCGCTGTGCCTCGCTCATTTGGGTCAGAGTCGTTGGATTCAGTGATTTGGTAGATCTGCCCTCCTCATCCCCACCCCCCCAAAAAAAAAAAAGAATCATGCTACTCAGTTTTTACTATTAGTGGAAGGCTAGGCATATGTTGGTACAATATGACAAAGAAAGTATATTCTTTCGTCATGGGCTTTCCACGTGATAATTGGTGGACCATATGAAAACAGCTTTAGGCATATCTGGCAATTGACGTTTATGGCGTGGAGTTCATGCTACTCAGTTAACATTACTATTAGTGGAAGGCTAGACATATGTTGGTACAATATCACAAAGAAAGTATATTCTTTCGTCATGGGCATTAGTGGGGTTCGTGCGTGTTCCTCTCCTTTGACCAGGCTATCCACCCTTGCACCTGCATATTTGACGCTTGTTAGTTTTCACGTCGCAGCAAGTGTATTCGTCAGTAATAACTTATTTAATGAGAGATATTAGCCATAATGAGTTACATAAAATGGTTAAGTGGCAGGTCATTATTAAACACATATAAAGCAAGTTAAATTTATTTAAAGATTTAAAGTCAGTTTTACACACACACACACCACAAAACATACACGCACACACAGACACACAACACAACATACACATACAAACACACAACACACACTCACACA
>NW_020869121.1:365500-370500 GCF_003789085.1 Penaeus vannamei | reverse complement strand
TCTTTACTTATGATTTTATTTTGCATATTCTAATGATTGGATTTTTCTCTGAATGTCGCAGCTTCTAGTAAACAGGGATAAGGTAAGAAGTAAGTGTTTTGAGAAGCGCTTTTACCGGAAGTATATCAGTGCATTTTCCCAGTTATGTTTCTGAACAAATATAAGCTTAAAGGCCACTGGTCAAGGGCGATATTAGGAAATGCATTATCTAGTATTCATGAAATATGATCAGGGTCAGAAAAAATATACATATGGTGCAAATCATATTTAATAAGAATTTTCAGTTGTTCCAAAAATGGTTATATACATTTATACATTTACAAGTTACCTTCGATGAAAAAAATATTTGATCAAACAAGCATTATGAAATACCTGACATTTTTTTAATATCAAATCTTACCTGGCTGAATGAGTCAATTTTTAATGAAACGCAACATGATACAGCTGATGGACGAAGGGTTAGATTCGCACGGGGCGGCGAGAGCAAGAACGGCCTCGTTCCTATCTCTCGCCGTCGTACACAGGTTAGAACTGGAGTAGCAATATACAAGGTGTACAGACTACACATCTAGCCGCGTCCAGAGGCTACGCGGGGCTCGAGGGGCCCTTCAGCGCCTCCTTTGTCTGTGGCAGATGTGGACAGGGACGGCCCTTGCCCCGCATCCTCCTGGGCTCCTGACGCGGTGTGCCAAGTCGGCGTCACTGAGCCCGAAGTCCGCCACAAACGGGGCTGCGAGAGGGAGGCCTTCGGGAGGGCCAGGTCCCGCGGAGGTCGACAGCCAAGCCAGGACCTCATAGTCCAGCTGCGACCTCTTGGCGCCCGAAGGCGGAGTCAACACGGGTCATCCTGGTGGCTGACCCGAGGTGAATCCATGAGAGCAACAGATCAGCGGCAGGACACGATCCCGAGGCCCGAGTCCGTGCAGCCGCGACCTCTGCCGCCCCTGGGCCTGAGCCTGGCCCTCCTCTTGAAGAACTTGGGCCACGAGAAGAACCTCTGCGGAGCCGCTGAGCCCACCACCACGCACATCATCATCAGCAGGAAGGACACACGCATCTGGGGGACAAAGAAGAGCCTGGGGTTACTCTTCCGAGCTCGCTGTTCTGGGGTCAAGGCGCCAAAGCAATTAAATAAGATTATAAGGTGTTTTTTTCTTTGTGTTGATGGTGAAAATAGATTTAAAAATATATATATTTTAGGAAGATACTTAATGAAAAACATCAGATTCAAAATTCAAGTACAAAACATGTTATTCATAATGCTTAAGGTTCGCTGTAATGTGATCAGCTATACCTGGGAGTGAGCATACATGACCTTTAAAAAGGTCTGGTTACCGTGCACACCTGAGAAGGTTTTTTGTTCTAGGCCTCACGGGGCACCTTTGTTTACAGCCGCGAACGGACGCGGCGCATCAGCCCAAGGTCTATACAAGTACTTAGACCTCGCATCATCCACGAATCCCTACCTAATTCTTAACATTTCATCTATTACGGGGAAGGGAGAGATTCGCCGAGGGGTTTTCTTAGGATCATCGAATAAATAAATAGCGAGATCTTTCCGATGACTTAGGTCTTAAAATGGAAAGATTCACCAGGGAGATGCCCATAGAAGACAAAAAATGGCCTTGGTGGATGGCCAAGCCGCGGGGGAGGCGCAAGGGGGGGGAGGGTACTGGATTTCCCTGACGCTTCCTAGTTGCAGTCTGTTAATCTGTTGCTTTGACCTCTTTCTTTGGAAATAAATTATGATTTTAGAAAGCAAGGACAAATTCTTTACCGGGAGTTTTTGCTAGGACTGTTTCAAGCGGCAATTATATACTGGACCTGCTCTGAATCACATGACGCGGAAGCTTCGCCAGTCTCGTGGAATGGTGATCGAGGCTAGATGTGCATTAAGCGGATTTAACTTCCACAGTTTACAAAGACTGCCACCAATTAGTCCGAGCTGACCTGAACACAAGGATTTCTCTCTGATGAATGCGATTATTTTCCACCACTGTCCGCTCAATATTTTTCGCCTATTGCAATGAATCTCTGTCTCCTGGAGCTCGAAATGCCCAAACAATCTACTCTACCGAGCTTGCTCCTTCATCACCATCTCTCAGCAGCTAACTCTCTTATCCAGCCATCCACCCGCGTATATTTCTTTCCCAATAAATGCTTCATATATTTTCCCACCTGTTAATATATATCCCCGCAACATGATAGTATCCCCTGAAGCGATCCCCGTTTTCTACCACCGCACAGAAAACGGGTCGAGCGGGAGAGAGTGCACGAAATCGAGGTGTCAGAGGGTGCAGGCCAAGGCTGGGATGGGCGTCCTGTGCAGCCTTCCCGGCACGGCCAGGCGCTGGCACACTTAGGCACAGGGTTGTTTTGATTTCATGCTTATTGCTAACAAGGTGAACCATGTCGTTAACACATGGATTGCATTGCACATAAAGCTGAGAGGATATTAAAGATTGTGCAATACGTTTTCATCAAGTAGTGTGAAAGGGATTGTTGATATTGAAATGAACCTCACCTAAGCAGCAAAAAATGCGTCGACAGTTGTGTGACAGACACAGCATACAAATGTCAGATAGCAGTGAAATAAGTATATCACACACACACACACATATACATTCATAGGCCTACATATTGTGCACAGACAGACAGAAAGAAAAAGAAAACGCAAGATGAATTTCACTCGCGGCAAAGTGAATCCCCGTGAATGCTCTTTATGCAAATCCTTCACCTCCAACCGCAAAAGGTGCCGAGAGTTTTACAGCCGGGAGGGCACAGGGTTGGCAGCGGGGGTCGCGGCGCGGTGCTTGCAGCGGAAGAATTTTCATTCTGCTTGGGCGCTTATACTATATATATATATTATATATATATAATTATATATATATATAATATATATATATTTCGAATTTATATATATCGTATATATATATATGTATGTATATATTGTATTGTAATATATATATACTATGCTCTCTCTCTCTCTCCTCTCTATATTAACAATATATGTATCATTACCTATATATATACGTATATATTATATATATATATATATATATAATAATAATATGCATGTATATCCCTATATCTATCCTTATCCCCCATATATCTATGTATTGTAATATATTATATATAATGATATAATATTAATATATCATATATATATATAATATAATATAAAATATATATATATATATTATATATATATATATATGTGTTGTGTGTGTGTGTTGGTGTTTTGTGTGTGTGGTGTGTTTGCGTTTTGTGTGTCATTGGTAAACACCAACACACACACACCACACACCACAAACACGCACACACATCCCACACAACCACGCACTCAAAAACACGCACACAATATACACATATGTATATATATACATAATGGCAAATATATACACACGAATAATGTAAATAGGTTTGTATATAAAATATTATTATATATGTATATATTATATGCTGATAACTATACATATATATATATATATATTATATATATATTATATATATTTTATAATTATATATATATATTATATATTATATATTATATATATGTATATTATATATATCTGTGTGTCGTGCGTGTGTGTGGTTTTATATTATCACACACACAACCACACACACATTATATATATAAATATGATATATAATATATATATATATATATAATTAATGTATTATATATATATATGTATGTATGTATATATATATATATATGTATATATATATATTAAATATAATATATTATATATGTATAAATATATTCGAAGATAATATTGGATGCATGCATTCGTGTATGCAAGTGTGCGTCTGCGCGTGTGTGTGATAAAATAATGATGAAATGAGGAGGGTGTGTTCATTTCCTGCATGATAATGACTGCCTCACTTCTTTTTTTTACCCAGATGTTTGCTGACGTGCGCAGTGCCTCAAGGCGGCTCGGCAGGCCTCGGCAGTGCCACATCCGCTATTAGGCGCTGCGATTGCTTTTTGATTGGCCGGAAAAGGTCACGTGAAAGTTGGGCTTAATTCAAGTCACGAAAGTAGCGGCCGTCGCGGGGGTCTTGCGCCAGGCGGGGGCGTTGTGCAAGGCGCTCCCCCGCCCGTGTGTCGATCCAGCGGTGCAAAAACGAGATTAAACAAACACATGCACGTACAGGCACACAAACACAAGCTGGAGACGTAAAAGCATTTGATAAGAACAAAGCATATATGTATATTCCAATAAACTTCAAATATCTGTCCTCATTCCAAGTACAGTTAGACTTCGAACATTAAAATCATGTTGGACAGAAACAACGCCAGCAATAAGCACGCCCTTGCACAAATTCGGTAAAGGTTGACGAGCTCCTAAGAAGCTAGGCCCTCGCCAAGCGGCTGCTTCCTCGACGTCGTGAAGAATGGGTTAGTGTTTCTAGCGGGCATCTCGGGAGAAAAACTGAACCGAGTGGAGGAACAAAGAGAGGATGAAGAGGGAATGGGTGAGAGAGAGAGAGAGAAGAGAGAGAGGAGAGAGAGAGAGAGAGAGAGAGAGAGAGAGAGAGAGAGAGAGAGAGAGAGAAAGAGAGAGAGAGAGAGCCCTCGCCAAGCGCTGCTTCCTCGACGTCGTGAAGAATGGGTTAGTGTTCAGTGGCATCTCGGGAGAAAAACTGAACCGAGTGGAGGACCAAGGAGTGGAGAAGAGGGATGGGTGAGAGAGAGAGAGAGAGAGAGAAGAGAGAGAGAGCGGGAGAGAGAGAGAGAGAGAGAGAGAAGAAGAGAGGAGAGAGGAGAGAGAGGAGGAGCAGAGGCCCTCGGCCAAGCCTCTGCTCCTCGAAGTCGTGAAAAATTGGGTTAAGTGTTCAGTGCATCTTCGAGAAAATACAGAGAGAGCTGAACCGAGTGAGAGAGAGGAGAAGAGAGAGAGAGAGAGAAGAGAAGAGAGTGAGAGAAAAGGAGAGGAGAGAGAGAGTAGAAAGAGAAAGAGAAAGAGAACGAGAGAGAGAGAGAAAGAAAGAGA
>NW_020869121.1:357492-359992 GCF_003789085.1 Penaeus vannamei | reverse complement strand
GGTACATATTCTTTCATTATTCATTCAGTGCTTCAGTTTTGGAATTTGAATGTATTGTCAAGATTGAGCAATAGCCTTTGTTTTGGACTTCACATGTTTGAATATAATGCAGCTCTCGTGAAATACCTCGGTTCTAATCAGGGTTTCTGTTTTCAAGTAATGTAGTATTCTCGAAAGGGCAGTACAGGGAGAATTTGCACCCCATCACTATGAACACAGCTCTGGTCCCACTGCAAGAGCATGTGAAGGAGGCTTGTGCTGAACTGATGATGGAAAAGGATATCTTTCAAACATGGGGAGGAGTCCATGGAGGGCGTGATTGTTCTGAGTGTAAGTACAAATGTTTCATCTTCGTTAGGTGATGGCAAAATTAGGGTGTAAAGTTGATGTTATAATGGCATTGAAACCACCTGTTGTTCTGTGAGTGTGGCAAGGTGCACATCTACAAGAACACTTGAAACAAGCCAAATACGGGGAGGATACATGTTGAAGATTCAGCAAGGACTGGTCTGCATTTTACTCTGCATTAATTTGTGTTTTAATGTATCATCCTATCCCATATCTAGCCAGTATTAGGCTAGCTATACAAAGTGTGAGTGTGTTTATGAAAATTCTAAGTGTCTGCCTAACTCCTTTGGTAGCTTGGCAAAAATTAGACATTCAAGCATACTTGTTCACAGATGTACCCTCCAGTCTTTTCTTTTCCCAAGTTGTAATTTTCTTTATGTACAAATTTTATTTTAATGTAACCTGTGCATGGAAAGTGTATTACATAGATGTGTTTCTCCATTGTATGTGAAGGACCATTTTTTGGTTTACTAGCAATTATGTATTTTCCAATTCATCCACTGTACAAATCATGTCATCAGTTTATAAAGAGAGAAAAAAAACATCCTGTTTAGGTTAATTAATCTTGTGTAATTAATGTGTACCTAGATTTAAGATTGTACAATACATTTTATATGAATTCATTTGTTATTTTCCTTGAACCTGGGGAAACAATCCATCAAATAATGGCAAGAAAAAGTCCTAATATTAATCAAATTTAATTTACATGAAATCCTTTTCCATCAAAATGCATTTATTGTATCCTAGTATCCAATATCAGAGTAATATATTTAATGATATTTTATATGATTAGATTTAATTTTTTTTTTTTTTTTTTTTTTATCATCGTTCCTGCATGGAAACAAATTTGGAATGGAAATGTAGATGAAATCATCAGACTTCTCTGCTTGCACTGATTGAGGTAAGTTACGTATCTATATCCAGGCATCATGGAGAATCGTGAAAAATCATGTAATTGAGATTGAAACTTCTAAAACTGGAATATCATGGAATTTTGTTTTTCAGTTCTGAAAAGATGAAAAATTAGTTTGTGTATTAAAAATTCTGAGACTGATCAAGAGCACCGAAGTTTCGGAGAAGTATCGGTTTGGCTTTGTGATCCGCAACTTGCCATGGCTACGTGTACATTTGCATATTGAAAGGCATAGAGCAAGCGTTCATTATTCGCCAATAGTATTCTTTATTTACAACTGTGTTGGGGTCATCGCCAATTGACTAATGGTTTGCGAATGTTTGCAATCTCACCGCCAGCTTGTGACATTACTACGCAAAGACGTCGCTCTTGTTGGGACACCCTCAAACCAACTGATTTATTACTTTTTTTCGCTAATAACTGTTCTCATCCCTGTCACAGTACTAATACTAGAACTGACCTTTTCATAACGACACTCGGCACGTGAAGCGATAACATTTTCCACATGGAGTCCAAGGCCACATGAGCGAAAACACCTTCAATGCGGCGTCATGCTTGGCAATAAAGCACACTCACAAAGTCATTACTGAAATATCTTTATCTCACAACATTAATTTTGAATTAGTCATTGCATATGCCAAATGCCCATGGAAACAAAGGAGGAAAGAAAAAAGACAAAACCTTTAGAGTTAGGGAAAACCCTGTGTATCAGTGTTGCAGCATTTTTTATCACGTGACTGATTGGGAGTGAGACGTCAAGAATAGATTCCTAGACTTCTTGGCGTGATTAAACATTTGGGCTTTAATCAGTCCTTCAACTGAATTCATTATCAAATTCGGAAAATATATTACCCTTTTGATTGTCGGAGCAAGAGGCAATGAGAACGGGTTCTGATATATATATATTGTGTGTGTGTGGTGTGTGTGTGTGTGTCTCTCTCACACACACACACACACACATTATTTCTTTCTTCTCTTCTGTCTCGGCCCTTTCTCTCTCTCTCCCTCCCTCCTTCCCTTCTCCCTCCCTCCTTCCGTCTCTCCCTCCCTCCTTTCCTCCTTCCATCTCTCCCTCTCTCCCTCCTTTCCTCTCTCCCTCCTTCCCTCGCTCCCTCCGTTCCTCCTTCCCTCTCTCCCTTCCTCCTTCCCTCTCTCCTCCTTTCCTCCTTCCTCTCTCCCTCCCTCCCCCTTCCCTCTCCCACCCACCCTCTTTCTATGAGTATCTATCTTCGTCCCCGT
>NW_020869121.1:339992-352492 GCF_003789085.1 Penaeus vannamei | reverse complement strand
TCACCAAAGTCGCCTTCGTGGCAGACAGCTGTCCTCGGCGGAAAGACGCATTGTTCTGGGTGACTTCAGTGCGGTATACAGTTGATCTAGCTGGCCACGAGATGTCTGCCGGTCCCATGGCTCGGAAGCTGATGCCGGCAGCGAGAATAGCCTCCTCTTTCGGGACTTTGCTATGCTCAGAGATTGAGGATTTCTGGCTCATGGCACCAGCCCGTAACGCTGGACATGGAACCGTGATGTAGGTTGCTGTGGCCAGGGAGACCCACCACAGCCTTGTTAGCACTCGCTGGAGGATCCTTTAGAACTGTAGGGTTTATCGGTGTTGAATTCTGTGGCACCGACTACAGATGGGTCCGGTCCGGCACAGGCTGTTTCCCCTGGGCTAACTGAGCGAGGGGAAATATTCCCGGTAGCTACGTCTGGTAGTTTCGCAGCTCTTGGCAACCTTACATAGCCTTAGCAGTGTGGATTCCTTCTCATCGCGAAATGCCTGATGCCCCAGGTGTCCATTGGCGACTGGCCAAGACCTTAACTTCGCATGAGACACTGGCGGTTACAGATGCCTGTCACACAGCTTGACTGAACGGTGACCGGACTCGCATCGTTCTCTGGCCCGGACTGGGGACTGGAGCGCCATTGAGAAAGGGCCACATTGAAAACCTTACCGAGGAGGCCATTTCTTAGTAAGTGACCCTTGTCCTGCCTACCAAGCCCGAGAAAGCTGACCTCCAACCCTCCTCACAGAGACGCAGGTCCGCTCAGTGCATGGAGGACTCATGTCGGATCATGTCGGGGCGGGAACTTTGGACTGAACGGTTTAAGCAGGTGGTGTCTATGCTGCAGGTTTTCATGCTGTCCTGGCTGCTGTCTGGCCGTCTAGCACCTGGACTTGCTGAGGGATGTGGTCATCCCTCTATAACCAAGCTCTTGATGTATGTATATATATGTATACATACATATATATACATATATACATATGTATGTGTGTGTGTGTGTGTGTGTGTATATAAATAAATAAATAATATAATATATATATATATATATATATACACAACACACACACCACACACACACCACACACACACAACCACACACACACACACACACACACACACACACACACATACACACACACACACACACACACACACACACACACACACACACATATATATATATATATATATATATATATATATATATATATATATATATGCATATATATATATATATATATATATATATATATATATATATAATATATATATATATATATGCATATATATAATTATATATATATATATATATTAATATATATATATATATATATATATTATATATATATATATATATATGCATATAACATTTTAGACAAACACCTACAGCATAAATTCTCACGTCGAATGTGAACACACTGGACAAGAAGTTTGCAAGACAGATACCCAGCTGAGTCGTTAAGCAGTGAAATATGGTTTAAAATTCATATTTACGCAAAAAGCAACTTTACATTGCCACTTTATCTTACATTACATATTAATATCTTATATCTAATACCATCTGAACTATCGCTTCTTGACCTTCCTTGCGTTTGTTCCTTCTTTCTTTGGGATTTATTCTCTGCATCCGTTCATGTATTCTCCAAAATACCCAATAAAGCCCTCTAACCCCTTCCGGTCCGTTACCAAAGGTGACGCACGACCAAGCGGCCTTCTTTTCGCACTCACGCCCAATCCCTTGCCCGTTGTTGTCGTGGGGGGGCTTAGGAGACGAAGACTGAGACCCAATACAGGGATCTCCCCTGCCTAGGGCCTCAGCCCTCGACTCAACTAATTTTGCATGGTTTTTCTCTCCAGCTTTTGTTTCCGTCTCTTCTCCATCCCCTTCTGCTATCTACTTCCTAAGGTGTGAGAGCCGTGCTGAGAGGATGAAAGGCTGACCTAGTGCCAGTCCTGAACGGCCTGCGGGAACTATGGGCACGGTACTCCTGACTAATCTAGCCCTTACCTTCAGTAGCGAAAGGAGGTGGACCGATAGGCCTATTTACATAATCCAGGTTCCCCATGACCAGTAATGAAAATGTAATCCCTTTATTAGAGGCTATGAGGCTAGCCCCTTTATCAAATAGCCCCAACCCAGGCTCTCCTTTGACCACGGCTCCGAACACTGAAACTACTGCCCACTCCTCAATGCCTACTAGTGCATTACCCACCCAAGCAGAGAATCAATCTCCAGAAGACATTCCTACCCACCCAACTTCCTCAAATTCAACTCCACCCCTGCAACCTTCATCAAACAACCAATCCTCCCTTATTACTACCTTGCAACCTTATTCTCCATCATTCCGTAATACTCCCTCTTCCACACGTCCCCGACATCCACCACCACCAACCCTACAGATATCTTAAATACTCTGTTTAGCCCAGCTAAATGGGACCGATTTTTCGTGATCCCTGCTACAGCTCCTTACTCAGGCAACACTCTTCTCTTTCAACAATGCCTCCAAAAACAAGTAGGTAGAGTCCCTTTCTATACCAGACGCGATCGCTCCCGTCTGGTAACAGTCAGATCAGAAACTGAATCTATAGCACTATCTTTTAACTGATCATTCTGGCAACCCCATTCCTGCAGAACCTCATCCAACCCTTAATACCTGTACCGGAACTGTCTCTCTCTCCCCAGCAAACTGCCCAGTCGATACCAAAGATTGGTCAGACTGTGGAGAAGACTTATTAGGATGCCTCAAAGACCAAGATGTGAAATCAGTACATTGCTACACCATTCCTCCTAAAGGTCAACGAAAGAATCCGACCAATATTGCCAAAATTACCTTCCGTACACATGACCTTCCCTTACGTATCTACATTGGTGGACAATCCCTCCCTGTTCGACCATACCAACCCCCTCCCGTCAATGTCAAAACTGTTGGCGCTTTGGACATCCTGCCAAACATTGCCGTTCCACAGACCGATGCCCCATATGTGCCCAACCTGGTCATAATCGATCAAACTGCTCAGCACAAACACGAACATGTGCTAACTGCGGCGGCCCCCATAATGTATTTTATAGAGCTGTCCCACTTACAATTTGAATCTGAGGTAGCAACTCTCAGATACAAAAATGGTCTCACTTTACGTGAAGCCAGACAGGAAGCACGTCGACAAGGTTTCTCTCATACTCCATATTCTAGCAACATCGTTCGCTCAGCCCTTCCCCCTCCACCCCAAAATGTCCCCATTTCCACTTCTACATTCTACATCCCTCAGACCAATTCCTTTGCCACTCTAAACCCAGACACCCCAATCTCAACCACAGCTCCTATCTCAACTACAGCCCCAACACCAACCCCTCTCCCTCCCCGCACTACCCGCAGTAGACAGACTAAACGTTCTAACCCTTCTTCCCCTACAGCACAATCACCTCCACCTACCTATACCTTTGTTCCTGAGACACCAGTCTCCTCTTTCCCCCCTCATAAGAAAACCTTTATCCACAAAACTCTCCAACCAATTCCATTGCAGAAACAATTACCTTCTCACAAAACTCTCCAACAAACTCCACTGCAGAAACAATGGATGACATTCAAAGCTATATGTTTGAGACACAAGATCCCATAACTCATGCTCCTTGATGTTTTCTAATGACTACGTTTATTGTAGTATCCAGTGTACTGTCATTACTTTCATTGAGATATGTTTCAATGATCTCTCTTCGCTTTACTGAGGTTCCATCTAGAAAAAAGGTAATTGTTGAAGACCGCGACGCACCCTCGCAGAGACTAAGTCGAAAAAAATGATGTTTTCTGCATGAAATCCTATGATTTCATCGATTTTCGGCGTTGTTTCTTTTGCGAATGAATCGTTCAGGAGATCGTGTACCATTTCTCTATCGACGATCTTGATTTGATAGTCCCGTTAGGGGAGGGCATGAAGTATATCAGGGAAATTATGGGGTAAAAAGCTTAAATAAGAAGAATAACGATCAAAAATGCGTAAAACTAGCACAAAAAGCGCCTAAAATCGGCCAATGAAACTCTACGGATGTAACCGCCATCTTTGAAAGTTTACGGACTGACGCGAAATAAATAAAAAACTCTACGGGAACCCAACCCACATTTCTGTAAAACTCTACGGGAATTCACACGTTCCAACCCCCAAAAACGTATTGACCAATAAACCAACCTAATATATCAATATAAATTGCCGTGACTAGGCGTGGCCTTCGGCACTGCCCGAGGGAGGGTTGATGGGGGGCAAGCCCCCAACACCCCCAGGACACATTCTCTCCACCACGGTATGTACGGCAAGACAGAGCTGCATTCACACCGTAAAATAATAAACCAAATACCTTTATATCCGGAAACGTGAAACTTTCGTTTCTTTGTACTGTTGGGATTGCTTCGATTTTAATCACCTTTTTCGTCCTTTGGAGCTCTTGATGGGCTCAGATATAAAACTGGGATGGTTACTGAAGTCTAATTATTCTTCGATGCCACTGTAAAGGTCTTAAAAAAAACCCAGAATCAACACAACACTGGAAACGCAACATTTCTCACCGGCTTTCAATCTCGAAATGAGCGGGTTGGTGAGCTGTCAACCTGTGGCTGGCGCAAGAAAGTGTGAAACACTCGATGCGCAGGATTCGATTTGAGGGTATAGATAAATATAAAATAGCAAATGAAGTATAATAACATTACTAAAAGACTTTAAAGGTATAAATGCGTACCACCAGACACAGATAATTAGCCAAATATCGTTTTGACAAGCGCGTAATGATACACGGACTAGTTCGCTAACGCAAAAATGCGTTCGTGGGTCAGTGTCGTGTTTTTCCTCGCAAGGTAAACAAGCTCATCGACTTTGAATTTGAAAGGCGGCCGCGCGTTATATTTTCGTCATTTAGCGGTGACTATAAGGCCGGTGCATCTTAAACTATACGCTATCCCCTTCTATTTTTCCCGCTCTATAAGATGGCGGTGTCCATTTTCCTCTCTCTACGCGCGCCGCGGTCTTCAACCTCTACCATATATCTTTCAGGTGAATCTTTACAATAACTGAGGTTTAGAAATAAAATTACCTTAGGATATGGATGTAGAACGATCTGTTGTTTACCATCGGCAAGGAAGAGATTATCAGCAAATAGAAAACGCGAGTAAGCAACGACGAGCGGGAATTTTAACCTCGCCAAGCGTGGCAACTCCCCGATGATTACTTTCCATACATGAAGAATCGCAGATATTCGCGGAAAATTACACATTGATAAAATTGCATATTGCATTTTCTACCCTTTTTATGTAAAGTAATGGCTCTATTTTGCTCTGTTTGCCTGGGAATCGTGTTGTATTAGTCACTTATGTGTGATCTAAAAAATTCTAAAGCAGGTCACATTTTTCTACATCACAACACAGTATACCATAATTATATTGATAGTGTAAAAGGCATGTGTCTTCCTCATTTAATTTCTACAATGAATTCAATGTTTTCCATCTTTAATCAATATATATTTTTTCTCTTCTGAACTATCATTAAACGATTGTTCAGTACTTCTCTGTACTAATCTAAACTAGCTCACTCTGTATGTTTTGTTCTCCAAGATTTACATTTTGACCTATTGTCCACGAATCGGCGATTTTTTACCACTGTGCGCCGACAAGCTCAAGGACGACGTGCCGGAGTGAGGGCGTCCCAGCAGACGCACATGGTTCGTCGTCCCTCGGCGCGGACGCGAGACGAATCAGTGGAGACAATTATTTTGTTCTGATTTTACTACTAAGGAATGGCTCGAGCATCACCCCGTTCTTCGAACTGTGGTAAGTTGGCCACGATAATATCAACAAATCTATTTTCAAACAGAATAGCAGCATGGAAGCTCTTGCTAATATACAGAAACTTGCCAAGCAAAACAATGGAAAGGCACTAATTTCTTGCCTGCTGCCACACAAATGTATTGTGTTATTGGTAACTGAAAAGCTAGAATAATAAAGTAAATTGTGAGGAAAAGATAATAAAGCAAATTTGGTAAGAAGGCGTCTTATTTCCACAAAGCGAAAGCACACGAATAAAAACCTTTAATATGTTTCATAATCGCTTTGGCATTAATTTTCCCGTTATGGAAATGTAAATTTCGTAACGGGAAGAGGATCGGGAACTATTTGTTCTCATTTCCATTCCGAACGGAATCTGCTGATGAAGGCGTCGCATTTTATTTACTTTTATTTTGTAATCATTTAATGCGGTGCTTGGTGCCCAAGTTCCTGTCCGTTAGCGTCTACATATAAAAATAAAACTCAAAGAAATGCCATTATTATCCCCTGCTTTATATTGCGCAATTTTATACAAGATCAATGTTTGATCTGGTCAGGTCTCGACTGAGGCCTCGCTTGGTGGATTTCTTTCCTCGGGGCAAAATTTCTGGCCAAGCATCATCTTTTAATGCTTGTTGTAAGCGACGTTTCAGGTCATTTGAGTATATTTTGCCAGGCTGCAAATCATAAAATTAGAAAGGGTTGGTTACTTTTAGACAATGAAAGTTGTGGCTTCAACTGCATATTTAGTGATAATATCACTGTGATCCCATGCTGGCCTTATATCTACTGTACTTGAGAGATGATTTAGACGACTTAAATATTCATCTTCATAAAATTCTGTCGTATGCGGTCCTCGACTGCTGACATCAATCTCAGGGAACACTTAGTGGTGTTCCTATATAGAGGTGTTTTCTTGTGACACCAGAATACAAATTGATATAATGAAGCTACAAGTAGTATATAGAAACATGGTTTTATTAGTAAATAGACTAGCTACTGGAAGTACGGACCAGCACAAACAAATGCGTCTTATTATTTTTTTTACTTTGAAAATGAAACACAGGTCTTTTTCCACTGGAAACTTTACTGCCATATGAAATACATAAAGTAGATTTTATTGTATGTTTTGAACGTCTCTGACAAGTGCTCTGCCGTGTAGAGCAGAAACACATACAACTCTGGAGCTGCAATGGGTAATAACTTGATGACTATGGATTATGATAGTGACTATATAATTTCAGCTAGAAATATGTATACAAATTATGATTCCTCTCAGTGCGGGAGACACCTTGGTATTTCCACTGGCACACACTTGCTGCGCCCGAGCAGAGGCAGCAGCAGCTGCCGCATGCCTTGTGTGAATACGATGTAGGGGAAGGGATGACACAAGGCTGCTCTTATGATACAATGTCACAAACCAAACAGCAATTTTTGTAATGACATTAAAAAAAAATCTGTAAAGAAATAATACTGTAGGAGTACCCTATGAAGTTTACTTTACCATTGGATTTTTATAACTTCAAAAGTTGATTTCACTATTGTGGTTAATCCATTAACATTCTACTTTCTATTTTGGAATTGTCTCCTGACAAAACATCCCACGTATTGCCTTTTTTCACTCATCCAAACAGATATTTACAGACCAAGATGATTTGACACGCTCAGAAACTTCACAAATTCCTTCTTTCCTCGTGATTTCTATAAAAACTATTATGACACTTCAAAATGCAAAACACCAGTAAAATTATGACAAAAAATATCCACACTTACTTTCAACTTTCACATGTGCAGGATTCAAGCATTTACAATTGTTTGAGATCACACAAAAATATTGATAGTATTACAACAAAGGAAGATATTACTGGTAATATGCACTTTTACAGCCAAGGCCTATTGCCTTGTAAAGACTACCTCTTCAACAGAGTACACTCTGAAGATGCCACATTCACACACCTGGAAACCAAAGAGGGGTTTGTTAAAATTCAGCAGAAACCAACAGCTGAAGAAAAACAGATGCTACTGGCTGTCCTCTCTCCTAGATTTTTATTATTGTATTTCAAATTAAGAGTCAATAAATATTGAAAAATAATAAATAACTTTCAACACATCTGGTCAATCAAAACCAATGAGCAAAACCATAAGATCTCCTTAACTGTGAATCAGATACTTTCCAATGAAGTATGAGAGGAAAATGATCAGGTTGATGACTGTCACGTCCTGGCAAAGATATGGTCTTTGTGAAACCTTTTATGAAGTTTTATTCCTATAAACTGTAAGCAAAGAAGGAAAGGAGGAGCAAAGAAGAAGGTGGAAGAACACATGGAAAAAGGAGAGGAGGTAAGGAGAAGCTTGTAGAAAATGACTCAAGGAGAGAGTTAGGATCGAGGGAGGAAGAAAGGGGAGAGATGAAAAACAAATTTCTGTAGACATTTGAGCAACAATGTAACTCATATTTCTGGTTCGAATAACAAACTGCAGGTTCTCTATACGCATATATATTTTTTTTACATACACATTTCCTTGGAGGCTTCAAAAATACTCACTCCGTGCAGCTTTCAGGAGTTGTTTAGTATTGCTATCTGGATACTGAAGTACTTTGCACTTTTAATAAATAAATATAGGTATAATACTAATAAAAGTAAAAAAAAAATAACAGGAACAATAATGATTGTATATAGAGAATTACAATTATAAGAAAGGCCCTTGCACGAATCAGGTCCATCGAGCACATTTTGAACAGCCTTTCTCCAAGGAACTCTTGCTCGTCTCTCTCTCTGGGCCAAATAGACAAGGCAATTTCAAGCTCATTACATTTTGCAACAATAAGTGTGAACAAATTGCACAGCAATGCCTCATCCATCAAGGCTGCTCTCAACACTTGATTCTCAGGAAGAATCGACCGAAAGTGTCATATCTGCCATATAATCAGTACAAAGCAGAATCCGTATTCTGATAACTTGTAGCAACAATCTCTCTTACAAATCCATATTCACTGTATTTGCCGGCAACAGGAGAAATTCAATATGCAATAAACGTTCCAGTCTTTATAGATAGGCCTACTTATATACATGGGGGAACACAACATGAGCCGAGAATGTAGAAGTTGTATAAACCTTGAAAAGATATCAACTCCAGCTCCCTAGTTGGAAATAATATAAATTGAAACAAAAATAAAAATCACATATACAAATTGGGAAACAAAAGAAAAGAGAAAGAAAAAAAAATCTGCTTTGCATGCATCTGCTGTGTAAAGCAATGCATTTAATTTTCCAAAGACACAGATTCCTATAGCTGTCCTTCTCTGCCACTGAAGTGTAATTACTGTCCATTTTCTTTCTCTTCATTCCACCTTTTCCACAGATTATGCAATAAAACTGCCACTCTTCCTAGTCCTTTTCTTCGCTGGGCTAATCCTCTCCTCCTCTTTTGCTAGAGCTACATGTTCCACTCCAAGCACATGAGAGCTGGGAGAAAGGGGTGAGAGCAAAGGGGGCAGGGAGGGGGCAGGAGGGGGAGGCAAGGGAAGAGCTATCTGGGCCAGTCAATGATGATACAGGCACCTGACAGCCGCCCTGCCCCTGTTCTGCTCCTGAGTGCAGGTTGCAGAGTCTGGTGCCTTGAGCTGAGCTTCTGATCGGCCAGGGCAGCCCTGAGTGAAGCCCTTCCTCTTGCTGCTCTTCCTCAGCCTTCTGGAGCAGTGCACTTGCTCCAAGTCACGCACTAATAAGGTCTTATTTCTGCTTACCTTACATGATAATTAACATGTACCTGCAGAAAGAGAACATAGATGGTTAGACCATGTAACATATATAAATTTACTTGTACAAAAGCATGACTGACTTGGCACAAGCATAAATGTAGTTGTTAATGTTAAATCATTAGTGTTTTGAACTTGCAAGGAATTCAACCAATGCTTCCATCTCTTCCAACTAACAAAATTATACACTTGACAAGACTAGATCCAAAGAGCAATAGGGATTTTTCTTTGTCTTTACCTAAAAATACTAGGTTGGCAACTTTGTTCTTTTCCGAGCAATTGCATCTTCAACTGCACGGAGCTGTTTGAGAAGTTCCTCCTTCGATTGGCTTGGGGCTTCTTTGCCTGCGGAGGGGCAGCTGGAATGGGGGCAGGGGGGTTCGTACCACGACCTGTGGCAAAAGGCAGAGGGACGTCACTTGATGAATTACACAATTCACAAAAGAGAGAACAAAAGATGACAAAATACATTACCCAATGTACAAGTACTTTGGAATACATGACGATATACAACTTAATAAAAATGGCAATACAGTATGTGACTAACCACTATCAGCCATAACTAAATGGTGAACAGTTAAAAACAAGTTGACTTCTTCTAAAACATGAAAGTATGAAATGCAAAAGCTTACTTTCTGTGGCGGTGGCTCTGGGGTGGGCTGTCTGGCTTGCGCTTGCGGATGACTTTTCCGTCTGTGTCCGACTCACCGCCTGAAATGCAAGACAATTTTTTAAAGTCTTGGCATGATGCTGAAGTCTTAATTGTACAAGAACAAAAAATAAGTAGGCTATTTCTTCTCAATACCTTTATTTGGCTTATCTGGAATATCAGATGCTTATTATTATTACTTTATTCTACCAGTAGTCATTACAGCCACTTCCATCACCTTTAAACTCTTTCTTAGCCTTCTGATTGGCACCATGCACTAGCTATCCTTCTGGTGCTGCAGCCTATACTTACTGTCATCTTCCTGTGGCAGCACTGGCTTATCCAGGCGTCTCATGGCCGACCCCTTCAGCGTCAGCTTGATCTGCTGCTTCTGTCCTGAGAGCTGAAAATGTAGGGAATTCATTCAAATATGAGCCATCTTGTTGACATGAGCAAAAGACCATCACGTCATGAGGGTGGTGATGTGAACATGCCATCAAGGGAAAATTTGGCTATGGGCTGGGTGACACAACTTGCTGTTATGAGCATTTTGGCCGAAGGCTGGGGGTGGTGGAAAAGACTCACCACAAGTCCACAAACCTCTTGGAGGATGATTAGACTCATTTGGTGTTTAGGAAGGGGACTTTGCTTTATTCCCATTGACAAACATGTGTGGAATGTGGTGTGTGTGAGCCATGACTGGAAGAGTGCCAGCTCAGCATCCTATTCCTAGCTGCTGCGACTGCTGGTGCAGGTTGTGTTACAGAAAAATGAATGAATGAATGAATAAAAAAAATCTTGCCCACAGTTATGAACTCCAAGAGGGAGGACATGGAGTCTGTGCAAAGAGAACAGTCTATTACCATATGGGTAAAGGAAATCAAATGATGGATATGGACGTTGGATAATGGAAGAAAAAAATAAAAAATAAAAAATAAAAACACTTATGCATAAGAGAAAATAACATCACCGCCACCGCCTACACATTGTGCACCTGCCAGAGTGGCTACTCATGTAAGCTTAATGTCTGTATTTTGGTCCATGTGACTGCCTTGAAGCAACCAGATCCAAGGGTTAATCTCTATTTTTGCATCCAGACAAACTATGCTTAAAAATAGTTTTCTAAAAAACTTTTCAAAAGCAAAAGGATGCTTGAGTGCCAACTTGTCTTTCCCAGGAATTTGCCCTTTTACTGTGCACGGAGATGCATTACGAGTGCCCATGTGCGTCATACAGCCGAGTTCTTGTTTTCAGCCAATCATTTTCCTGCCTTCCTAGATAGTTCTGCCTCTGGATGCAGTTGGCATCAGCACCTGGGCTAATCAGGTGTGAGGGTATATAGACCCTCTATCCACTGTAGACTGCAGCTGCCTAATGCATCATGAAGAACCATTTATAACTGAGGCCACAATTGTCTAATGCATTCATAGGGTTAAGAAAGTGACCTTGTAATGAAGCCACTTGACATTTTTTGATATTGTATTTTCTGAAATTCCTTCACAGAATTCACCAAAGCAATGAAAAGTTCAGAAGACGTTTTAAGAGGCCAAATCGTCCATAAATTGCTAAAATCCAAAGAGAAAGAGAAAATACCTTCATGGGGTCCATGGCCTTGCTCTTGGCCTGGCCGTATGACACTGTTCCTTGGGTCATCCTTCTCTTCTCTCCTGTTACATATGGGAGAAGAAAAGTCATTATACAAATAAAGAAATTAAGATATATTCATGTGGATTAATGGGCAGATATGACAAAGGGAAATGGGAAGAAAAATTAAGGTCAACAAAGCAAAATACAAGTAGTGTGAGGGATGACTGACCTCTTCGCCTGCTCCCTACACTGGAAGCTGAGCTGCTGCGGGAGAAGCTGGACCTTGAACGTGACCTTGACCTTGAAATGGAGCGCCCTCTCGAGATAGACCTCGAAGAGGCTGAACTGGATCTTGAGCCTGACCGAGACCTAGAGCGACTGGATGAGAATGTTCTTCCAGGTCTACATGAAAAGAAAAGAACAGAGACATTTGGCTTATTTCTTTGTCTTTCCCTTGCAATGTGGATCAGCTGTATAAAAATGCCCAAAGTAATGTTCTAACTTTATAAACTTGATGCAACACTGTAAAAATGCCCATCATGATATACTACCTTTATAACCTTATTATATTTATAAAAATTATAAATGGCACTATGTAAATAAAACAAACTTTTAGACCAAAATTAAACACCCTCCTCTTGTTTTTTAAACATATAACATATACAAAAATCACCTAAATTCTATGAAAATAATAGATTAAGGAA
>NW_020869121.1:322032-328354 GCF_003789085.1 Penaeus vannamei | reverse complement strand
CCCTTTTTTTATGACACACTCCCGCGTCTTTTTCAATATCATGCTCGAAGTAAAAATGAACATGTATCTCTTTTTTTTTAACGTCAGTACACGTATGACTTTCCGAAATGCATTTTTTTTAAATTTAGGCATAATATATATGATTATTTGGAGAGAAAATGAAGAAAAAAATATTTCTTCTCCGAATGACTTATGGATCGTTATTATTCTTTGAATATATATCCAAGGAATATACAGAAAGTACGTGGTGGTGTGGTGATAATGATGATCGGTAATAATGATATAATGAGGCATTGGTAATGATGATGATAATGATGTATGATGATGATAGTGTGGCTGCATGGTGATGATTGATGGGATGATGAATGCCATGGCGATGATGACTGTGGTCGCCCGTGGTTGGTAGTGGTGTGGGTGAATGGTGATTGTGATCGGTTGAATAATGATTGATGATGGCTGACGGTGATGATTGATGATTGAAGAATGATGGTGGTGGTGGTGATCGGTGATAATGATAATTATGATGATGATGATGATGGACCGATGATGATAATGATGAATGATAGATGATAATGATGCATGTATGATGATGACGATTTGATGGATGATGGTGTGATTGATGATGATGACGACGACGATGATGATGATGATGATTGATCGTATACTTGAGTTGGTTGGTGTGGTGATTGCATTGATGATGATGATGGTCATAATTGATGATGATGATTGGTGGTGGTGATGCATGATGATGATGAAGAATGACTTAGTTGGTGATGATGATGGTGCGTGATGATTGATGATGATGATGATGATGATAATTGATTTGATGATGGTGGTGGTGATGCATGATGGATGATGATGATAAAAATGATGATGAATAGGTCGCACGTGATTGCATGATGATGTGATGATGATGATGATATGATGATGGTGGTAGTGGTGATGATGATGATAAATGACGATTGATGATGATGATGAATGATGATATATGATTTATGATGATGGTCGGTAGGTGCAACATGGTGGTCGGTGATGATGGATGATTGATGATGATGATCTGGGATGATGAATGATGATGATGTATTGATGGTGGTGGTCGTGTGCGCGTGTGATGATTGATTGGATGATGATGATGATGATGATGATGATTTATGATTGATGGTTGTGGTGGTGGTGATGCATGATGATGATGATGATATGATGATGTGATAGAATGATGATCGGTGGTGGTGGTGGTTTGATGATGATGATGATGATTGATGATTGATGATGATATGATGATGATGGTGCTGGTGTTCGTGTCGGTGTGGTAGTTGGTGATTTTGATTGCGGTGACAAGGTGATGATGGTGGAGGTGGTTATGGTGTAATGATGATGATGGTGATGGTGACAAACAATAATAGTAAATGATTAATAATAAGAGCAATAATTAATAATTAAAGCAACACCAGCACCACCAACAATATAGTAATCGTAATAATGAATTACCAATAATAACAATAATACATGATATCCCCATAAGTAAGAAGAAATGAACAAAAAACATCAGTAATGAACAATAACCACTTCAGTAAAGAATAATGAATTAATAATAATAATAAAAATAATAATGATAATATTGAAAGACAGGAAAGAAAAGAAAAATCTTGAAACAGAATGCTCTCTCTCTCTCTCTCCTTCATTCTCTCTCTCGTCTCTCTCTCTCTCTCTTTCTCTCTCCTGTCTCTCGTCTCTCTCTCTTTCCTCTCTCTCTCTCTTTCTCTCTCTCTCTCTCTCTCTCTCTCTCTCTCTCTCTCTCTCTCTCTCTCTCTCTCTCTCTCTCTCTGCGGTCTCTCTCTCCTCTCTCCCTCTCCCTCTCCCTCTCCCTCTCCCTCTCCCTCCTTCCCCTGATTCCCCTCCTTCCTCCATCCATCTCCCAGCTCCCTCTCCCTTCTCCCATTCTCCTCTCTCTCCTCTCTCTCTCTCCTCTCTCTCTGCGCTCTCTCTCCATCTCTCTCCTCCTATCCTCTCCCTCTCTCTCTAACTCTCTCTTCTCTCTCTCTCTCTCTCTCTCTCTCTCTTCTCTCTCTCCCTCTCGCTCTCTCTACCCTCTCATCTCCTCCCTCCTCTCTCTTCCCTCTCTCTCTCCTCACAGTATCTCTCCCCCTCCACATCTCTTCCCTCCCTCTCCCCTCTGTCTACCCTCTCCCTCCCTCAACTCTCATCCTCTCTCTCCTCGCTTCCTCCCTCTCCGCTCCCGCCTCTCCCTGCTTCCTCTATCACCCTCTCAACCTCTACGGCCATTCTCCACCCTAACCTCTCCCTCTCCACTCTCCTCTCCCTCTCCCCACGGCTCCCTCTCCCCGAAACTCCCTCCCTCCTCTCCTCTCCTTCTCCCTCTCTCTCTCTCTTCTCTTTCCCCTCTCTCTCCCTCTCTTCCCTTCCCCTCTCTCCCTCCCTCTCTCCCTCTCCTCCTCCTCCTCCTCCCCCTCTCCCTCTCCCTCTCCTCTCCGCTCTGCCCTCCCCTTCTCCCTCTCTCTCTCCCTCTCCCTCCCCTTTCTCCCTCTCTCTCTCGCTCTCATCTCTACTCTCCGCTCCTCTCTTCCCGCTCCTCTCTCCTTCTGCCTTCCTCTCTCTCCTTTTCTTCCCCCCCCTCTCTTCCTCTCTCTCTCTCTCTCTCTTCTCTCTTCTCTCTCCTTCCCTCTCTCTCTCTCTCTCTCTCTCTCTCTCTCTCTCTCTCTCTCTCTCTCTCTCTCTCTCTCTCTCTCTCTCTCTCTCTCTCTCTCTCTCTCTCTCTCTCTCTCTCTCTCTCTCTCTCTCTCTCTCTCTCTCTCTCTCTCTCTCTCTCTCTCTCTCTCTCGATGCGTCCCATTTTACATGAAACATTTAATAGTCACGCTGCAATACCTTAATACACCAAACTTTTTGTTGAAGTAGACAACAGGAATCATCAAAAAAAAAAAAAAAAAAAAATTCATTACTTCTGCTTTAACTTTAAACATTAAATAAATAAATAGATAAATAAATAAAATAAAATTAAAACAGCGTACTATCCAAAGTTATCAACGCGAACTTTCATGCATTTTCGCCGAGAACAGTCATGCAATATCGTATCTGCAATGCAATTAGTATTATTACCTTCCCTAATTACGCACCAAAATATTTCCATATGACTCCATACCATTCACAAGAAAATGGTAGGCAGTAAACCATGATTATCGTTATCATTATTATCATTATCATTTTCAGTATTTTCATTTATCATTGATGCGATATCTTATTATTATTATCATATATTATTATTATTATTGTTATTATTATTATTATCATTATGTTATTATTATTATCATTATATTATTATCATTATTGTTTATTGCCATTATCATATTATGTTTTTATCATTGTTATTATCATCATTATTATTTATTATCATTCATTATCAGTAATCATAATTATTGTTATCATTATCTTTCTTTATTATTATTATTATCATTATCATTATCATCATTGTTATGATCATTGTCATTATTATCATTATTAGTATTATCATTGCCATAATTATTATAATTATCAGTATTATCATCATTATTATTATTATTATCATCATCCTCATTATCAGTATCATAATTATTGTTATCATTACTATCATTTATCTTATTTTGCGTAAACCAACTCTAAATATAATTGAAATTTTGAACGCAAATCAATTGGTTCATGATATCTGTTTCCAATAAATGTTATATTGCGAACCAAGGTTTCAATTGCAATTTTCGGGGCTTCAGTGGCAACAGTGAACTCTCCTTTCAAATCTTTGCGAATCAGAATATTTAGTGAATACCAAATCCGGATATAAAGATATTTTTCTGTCTCTTTCTCTCTGTATATGTGAAAGTATATCTCAGATTCTAATTTGACATCGCGGGGTATAAAAAGCCTAAATATGATCAATTAAGTTAAAGTTCAGTGAGTGGAGATTATGGCTTTTAGAATATGCTGCTATGTCTTTCTATGGATCTGGAGTTCCATATAACTTAATGATCATTTATATTGCTAAATGGTTAGTCTAGTGCCGCTGTGAACATATAGCCTAAAGTCGTAAATCACTGACTTCTTACAATCCTTGTTCAATATACCTTCACCTAGAATCCTTTTCGTAATGGTTAACAAAAAGGAAGATAAAGCTGTGATTAAAGAAGAACCATTATTAATAACCATCATCAATAACCACTATCATGACCCTTAGAAATAATCGTTGTTGATAACTATTGTCAATAACCATTAAAAATATGCATAGATATAGGAAAAAGGATTTAATGATGAATGGAAAATACAGGCTCGAGCACAGTATCAAATTATTTGCATTTTTCATTAACAATAATGTAGAGCATTTGTTCAAAAATTATGATCAATAAATAAACGTACGATGTCAATGTGAATAAATAAATCAGTAAATTAATAGCACATAAACATTTAGATAGATGCATAGATATACACTTATAAAGATACGTGTAGATTCGAGGGTGTACTATGTCTCCCTCTCCAACTAGGTCATAAATAGTAAAATAGATAAAAGAGTATAATCAGAAGTTTATCAACCCTTCCCCCCCCCCCCTAGCCACCACCACCACGCCTATCCCCGGCCAAACCAACCTCTCCGCTAACACATGTTACCACAGGTGTATCTTAGCACTTCCTCATAACCTCAAACATCAGCTGATGCACCCCCCTCCTCTCTCTATTTTTTATCTCTTATCACGTGCCTCTTTTCGGCCCTTCCAGTGGTGTCCTTTTCACTTGTACTAATATCAATGTTTAAATATCTTAACATTTAATTCAGCGCGTTATAGTATGACTTTGTAGAGTTGTTACGGTTTTATTTCATCTTTACCAATTATCATTTTTGTCAGAAATCGTCTATTACTTTTTATCATACCACCATCTTCATTATCCCCGCCATCATCATTCTCACCACCACCATCATCACCACCGTCATTATCGTCACCCTCCGATACATCACCTTCCAAACACGTATCTATTTCCTCAGCGCATGACACTCGCCCACGCCCACACAGCGTCACCCTGCCGCCAGGCCCCCTCCCCTTCCCTCGCCACCTCTGTGTTCGCCACCATTCGACATCCTCACAGTTATCATTAGCTTGATTCTTATCGTTATTATGATTATTATCATTGTCATGAACACTATTATCAATATTCTTCTAGTCATTGGCATCGTCATTATGATTATGATTATAACTTTTATTCTTATCATCATTTAGTTACTATCGTTACCGTTATTACTTTCATTACTCGAATTTACTGTTATTATTATCATCATTAATACAATAATTGTTATTACACATATATATTCATCTTACAGTCAAACATTCTTAAAACTTATATATCAAGATTAAAGAGAAGTTATCCCTAAACACATTCGTTTTCTACGGGAGAGACATAATAGAAAACCTTCAGGCATAACTAATGTACAGGGATTTGTAATTGTTGACAGTAATCGGCATGATTATGGATTTGTTAACAACTTCATGGGCAATAACCGAAGTGATAATGACGATGACAATAATCGAAAGTAATAACTGAAAGTAATAATGATGACAACAGAAATAATACTGATAATGATAGTGAAGGGTTAGACTTGGTTGAAACACCAACCCTTTAACATAATTTACATCATTATAGAACATAAGATTTCTATTAAACTGTTGTAAATCAATTAAACAATCTTGATTTACTTCATAATTACTAAATAACCATTATGAAGTATTATTTACATATCTAGCATCTTCGTTTACGTAAATCACGCCATAAAACGAAATAAAATCATATAAAAATCAAAACTGCAACATACATCAGTTTACGGAATAGCAAAATAACATCATACTATCACATGCATAACACACAAAAAATAATGTTTTCTGAGCTAAAACCTGTATAATCATGAACCTAAAACATTTATCCGGTTTATTTATCTAATTATGTACGTTAATTCCTATATTACATACCTTAAGCACGAGGGTTGTGGGCCCAGTGGAAAAATTCCCTCAATTATCACAGTAAATGTCTACAAGATGGCAGCTTGATTTTCTTTAATGTAATGCAAACTTAAGTTTCATACTAATATTAGCGCAAATGTTGCATTTAATTACATCTTACGGTAACAATGTCAATAATAAACATCCATAATTATTTTATAGTTATTAATGCGTTCTCATAGAACGTAAATTAGGAAAATATCGATCAAAACTTACGAGATCAGTGCAGAGTCACACAATAACGAATCGTGATGACACATCTGTGATTTTCATTATAGCAAAGCCATGCCATA
>NW_020869121.1:297032-319532 GCF_003789085.1 Penaeus vannamei | reverse complement strand
GCGGCTTCTCCGGCGGGAGGAAGACCCTCGGGGGTTTGGGTGGCGCTGGTAGGTCCTCGACGGAAGAATTCTCACCTGGCTTGTGGGATTTTCTCGTCTTGGCTGCTGCTTTCGAGTCCCTGGAAGGGAAAGCCGGGTTCTCTTGTTTATTGGACTCGAAGTGAGGGCGAGGAACTGGCGTGCTGTTTTCGCTGACCCTTGGCGACGGCGATTTCCTGTCTGCTTTGGGATTTCTCTTGTCATCTCCATCGCGAGGATTAGCTTTGACTAACTTTGGCATGCACTTGTTATCTTTATTTGGAAGAGGGCTTCCAGAAGCGAGTCGAAGGCTTTCCCGGCTCCTCCTGGAACTGGAAGCCAAATGCCCTGGCGTGTCTGAGGGGCGGGGGAGCACCGTCTCCTTCGTGGCCAAGGGGGAGTAGGCGTACCCGGCCTCACTCACGGGGCGCCGCAGCATCGTCAGGTCGGTCACCTCCACCACCGACTCCACGTCTGAGTCACTCGAGTTACTGCTGGCGTCGCTTTCCTGGAACCACAGGGAATGAATCTTGAAATGAACCCAACGAAAAAAACTTCTTTCGTTTACAAGTCATGTACCGAAATCAAGTATTGTGGTTGCTGGATCTTGGCCAGAAAACTCCTATCGTTATATGAACTTTCCGTTCAGAATTCTAATGTAAAAATGGTACCCACGAGTCTTGCTGACGTAAGTAATCCTGATTCAGAAGCTTCCATATGTATAAAATCATCATCACTGTATTTACTTGACTTAGGTATTATTTTATTTCATTTAATGTATCTTCAGTTTTCCCTGATTGTGATACCACATTTCATTCCGATCTGTCAGTTTCGGATACCCTCAAACAAACTGTATTAGATGACGAATCACAAAAACGTTTCGCTTTCCTGCCAGTAGATTTTATTTCTATTAATACTCGCCAAGGTGAAAGGTCTCGCTAGAAGGATGAAATGGTACCAATGGTTCTGAAACTTTGGACGATCATGCAGTCCTTGAAGCCTAGAATCATCAACCATGTAACCCTTGCAATGTTTCTTGTTATCTCTGCCTAGAGCATAGTGAACTGTGAAAAGATGAACTAAAGAGGGGAAAAAAGTTAATATCTGTTCCAAGAAAAAAGCCTAACATAATTCAGGTAATTTGGAAATATAAACTGGTTGCGTTTAACATCATGCAGCATTAACCTAGCTGCTAGGTTCGTATACGATGAGACAAATTTAAATTTAAGTTGCGAAACTCAGACCAGAAATTGAGGTAAATAAATGATTATGTTAAAACAGAAAATAGCTAAAATTTGGGATGAAATCACGTACCCCTTAACCCCTTAAAATGTAGCCTGTTTTCCCCCAAAAGAAAACTCTCTGATAAGGATTGGAAGTCCTAAAATACGATGCATATCAGGGGAAATAACCGTAGCTATCACGTGTAATAACAGGAAGAGGTGTGAAGCAGGAAATGATTGAAAGAGAGAGAGAGAAAGAAAATGGAAATTGTCTCTTCTCTTTATGCTTTCTTATATATAAAGTTTATTGATAATTTCAAAGAAATAGTGTAGAAGAACAAAATCAAAATATTTAATGGTTTCTTTATCCTTATGACTGTTTTATTTCACCTTATTGACATATTACTTCGCTTGTATTTCATGATTGACCTAATTCAGCGTTCCATCAAAGATACTTTATTCATATATTCATTCAAAAGAAACCATGCACGTGGCTATCATAATGTGAAATTTGCTATATAGTTTTCGTATGATTTACCTGTGGCTGTTGGCGGTTGGAGAGCTGCCCATTCATGTGTATGTGCGGCAGGGAACTCGTCTTGACTCTCTTCCCCACGGCGGGCGTTCCCTGGCGGCGTCTAATGGGCGTGTTGTTGTTTTCTGGACTGTGGGCGCCGTCGGGTGTGGCCCTCCCGTGGGTGTGGGCGAGGATGTCGAGACTGCGGTGCCGTGGCTGAAGACCCGCGCCGCCCTCGGGGTCGTAGCAGTCCCATGAACTTCCTGTCGGGGTCATCACGAGGTCGTGGGTGTGCACGGGCGGCTTGGAGGCCTTGCGGCGGGCGTGGCGCGCGATCACGATGCTCACGATGAGGAGGAGCAGAAGCACGCCCGCCACGCCCACTAGCGCTCCCAGCAAGGGCGTGACCCCGAGGAAGGAGCTCTCCGAGTCTGAGGAGAAGGAAGTGAGTCTAGATAATGCATAACTATTTAGGAAATGCATACAACCGCTTCATCGTCTAACTTCGCCTTCTCTTTACACGTTTCAAGGTTCAACAAAACGACGAATGCAACCAGGGCTGTATATATAAAACGACGAATACAACATGGGCTATGTATATAAAACAACAAAACGATTAATGCAACAAGGGCTATGTATATAAAACAATACCTCCAGCCTTTACAACCAATAAAAACAACACAAACTACACACACAAGCCCCTCCACAGCCCCAAGACCTACCCAAGGCGGCGTGCTGTTGTGCCCTGGGCGTGTGGACCTCCAGGCGCAGCGTCTCACTCCTCCCGCGGGCGTTCTGGGCACTCACCCTCAGCGTGGCTCCCTTCCCGCCCTCGAGCCCCGCCACCACCCACTCCGGGAAGTCGCTGTGCAGGAGAGGGAGGCGTGGTTGAATGAGGGAGGGGGGGGGAGGTGAAGTTATTGATTCGGGAAGTTTGGAAGTTTAGTTCGTATTTGCCAGTATTCTTTTACGTGCCGTGGCGTTTTGGTATTCATTCATTTATTGCTATTATTACTATTATCTCTCTTTTATGGAATACAACTCCGTGTTTTTCAGCTTTTTCTGTTTTATTTATTTAGTTGGTTCATTTATTATTATTTATTTATTTATTTATTTTTGTGTGTCTGTACGAGTTATCACTGACATCAACTCCCTTTCTCACCTGCTGACGTTGGCCAGGAGGACGCCGTTCTGCCACGCCTCCAGCAGGAACACCTGAGGCAGCCCGCCGTCGAAGCCCTCCAGACACGTGACGGCGAGCGAGGTGCGCCCTTGGTCCCCGTCGGCGCGGCTCGTGGGCGTCGTGGAGCAGTTGAGCGGCGGGTCGGGCGTCCCGGCGGGCACGAGGGACACCACGCAGGGCTCCCGCTGCTGCCCGACGTCGTTGGAGGCGCGGCAGAGGAGCTCGCCGTAGTCCTGGAGGCTGTGGGGCGTCACGGTCATGGCGGAGGTCAGCCGGTCGGTGCGGATGTTCCTCGCCGGGACGCGCTCCTCGCTCCCGTCCTCCTGCAGCCACGCCCACGCCCACGTCAGGTTGTGGGCGGGCACGGCCTCCACGTGGCAGGTGACGACGGCCGGGGATCCTCGGGCGGCTCCCTGGGTCCTCTGCCGGGCGACTCCTGCGCACACGGGCGCGTCTGCGAAGGATTCAAGGTCATTTTTAACATTCATTTTCATATTCATATTCGAATTCACTTTCAATTGAAAATTCAAGAGCCATTTTCAATTTCACATTCAAATTCAAAATCCATTTTAAATTTCAATTTCAGATTCAAAATCCATTTTCAATTTCAATTTCAAATTCAAAATCCATTTTCAATTTCAAATTCAAACTCAAATTCAAATCCACATTCAATTTCAAATTCAAATTCAAAGCACAATCCGTTAGCTACAATGGTTCTCAGTACTAAATCCTCATGACGTGAATGAAGAATGTACTGTGATGTCCATTCGATAAGTCTTTATTGGGAAACCGAATTGATTAGCTCTTAAATAAAGAAAATCTATACAAAGAATCACACGTTTAACGCTTAAATTTCGTAAAGAAACAATAATTCTTCATTTGTCCTCTGTAAAAAACTACATTTCTTTAGAGTAATGTTGGTTTTACATTAACGTCTCAAAGTTAAGCTGAATATCATAGATTCACGATCAATACATATTTTGTGGGAAAATAATGAAAATGAAAATTTGGGACTTGGGTAGAAAATAACTAGAGGAGGGAGAGGAAAAATAGAAAAAAAGAAAAAGAGAAAGAGAAAAGAAAGTAAGTGAATAGAAAAAAGGAAAGAAAAAGGAGTGAGAAAAAACTAATAGAAAAAACTGCAGACAAGACAAATAAACAAACAAAAAATATGAAGAAAAAACAGAGTATTAACTTCATCACTTCAAAGGCCTTAATAAACAAACAACCCACGACCTCTCCAAATAGTCAAAACAAAACACCACAGCCCCATCACCACCGACCCCCCACACCACTACCCACCACCCATCACCACCATCCACTACCATTTCCTACCCCTACCCACCACTCACTACCACCACTACCACCCCACCAAACCCACCACCCGTCACCACCATCCACTACCACTCCTATCCTATCCACCACCCACACTCACTACCACCCCCACCAACGGACCACCACCCATTAAACCCACCACCACCTACCTACCCGACCCTACCCCCCACCACACAACACACCCTAACCCCCACTACCCTACCCCCAACCAACACCCCCTCACAACCTACCCCCACCACCCTCTAGCACCCACCCTAACCCCCCCACCAACACCCCCCTCAACCCCTACCCCTATCCCCCCCCCCACCCTCTAGCACCACCCTACCCCCCACCACCCTCAAGAACCACCCTACCCCCCTCCCCTACCAATACCCCCCCCCCCACCAACAACAACACCCCAACCACCCAAAACTCACGGCGGACGGTGATGTGGACGGGATTACTGGTGTTGCGCCCTTCGTAGTTGATCGCGGCGCAGGTGTAGGTGCCCGAGTGCTTCCGACGGAGGCGCTGCAGCACGAGACTCAGGCCGCTCACCACCACGCCCCCTGCGACGTCGTGTTCTACGAGGGCGCCCTGAGGAGGAGGGAAAAGGGGGTCGGTGCTTGTCTTTCGTTGGTGAGGATTCCTGCTGTCTTGTCTTGGATTTTTTGTTTTATTTGTTGCCGTTTTTTTAGTGTGTTATTTTTCGTTTATTGAGATATTTTCATTATTGTTTTTCATTTAGCTACCCATATGTATGTTTCGATTTATTGATCTGCTTTTTCTATTTATATGTTTATTTTCATTTTATATTTATTACTCCTTTTTTCAGGGGTGTTTTTTTTTTCTTTCTTTCTTTCTTTTGTTCTAAAACTTGTTCTAAAAATCTATTTCTGTTGAATATCAGGAAAGAAAGTTTTTGTTTTAAAGCCTGTTTCTGCCTTGGGGAGTATGAGGAAAAATAGTTTTGTGTCCCTAGAGCGTAATTCTGTCGAGTAATAAGAAAACACTTTTGCGTTTCCAAGAAGCATTTTCATTTTTGTGAAAGAGGAAGAAATGTTTCGCTACTTCTAGAAAATGAATTCATAATTGCCTGTAGAATATTAAAGAAAATAATAAATGTACATTAGCTATTCGCTTTAGCTATACGAAGCATCTAGTGAAATGGGATAAGATCATTTACAAGACCGTCAATCTAAGAAGTAATAAACACTACATGGCATCATTTTGCTCGAAAGTTCCAAAAACATTTCAAGTTCTGATATCATGTATACTATCATTCACTTTGTCGATTCTAATAATCTGTTCACTTTTATTCTACCCTTCTACCGATTGCAAATAGAAAAAAATATTAAACACACTACAGAACATGATAACCACTGCAATTGCATTCTCATTCAGTTATTCACTACAAGGGATAGCTATTCAGAGTACAAGTTTTAGCGTTCGTACCGTAATATCAGTTAGTAAAGAATGTACATAAAATGCAAATAAAATGCAGTACGCAAACACCTTTGAATACAAGATGGACCCTTTTAATTTTACAATACATTTTCTTTTCCTTTTTTCTATTTTTCTTTGCAGTTTCTGGATACAGGGAAAAACAAGGAGAACACATAGTAAAGAAAACACGGCATATAAAACAAGTAATTACATGATGGTCATGTGATTATCACGCAATAAAGAAAACAAAGACAGGAAAATTAGATGTTGTGAACGGTGCAAGACGATGTTTTGTTGTCATCTCTCACCACTGAATCGTATATCGATACATATTTGATTTATCAAAAAAAAAAAAAACCCTCCGGGATAAACATAAATAACATAAATAAATAACCCGGCCAACTAAATAAGAAACCTTTAAAAAAATAACATAAACTATAAACAAAAAAACAAATTCACACACACCCACAACACAGAAACACTTACGTTATGGTACCACTGGACGCGAATAACAGGTGGATTAGACTTTATAGAACACTCGAAGTAGACGTCACTGCCCTCTGTAATGGCGCTGGGGTCTATGGGTTTGCCGAGTTCCAGATGCACGACGAGTGAGACGCCCGACTGCGAGGGGAAATGAGAGGCAGAAAGGGGGGGAAAGAAAGAGAGAGAGGGAGGTGTCTGGAAGAGAGTGTGAGAGTGAGACAAGGAGTGGAGGGGAAATGAGAGGCTGGAAGAGAGTGTGAGAGTGAGACGGGGTAATGAGACGAGTGATTGAGGGGGGTGACTGGAAGAGAGTGTGAGAGTGAGACAAGGAGTGAGGGAGAGGGGGAAAAGGAGGGGAAAAGAGAGGCGGGGGGAGAAGAAAGTGAGAGAGGGAGAGCGATTGAAGGGGGTGATAAAAGAAAGGGGGGGAAAGAGAGAGAGAGGGGTGTCTGGAAGAATGTGAGAGTGAGACAAGGAGTGAGGGGGAGGTGGAAAGGAGGGAAAGGAGAGGCGGGGGTAAAAGAGAGTGAGAGACGGAGAGTGATTGAAGGGGGGGGGAGAAAGAGAGAGAGAGGTGTCTGGAAGAGAGTGTGAGAGTGAGAGTAAAGAGTGGGCGAGAGGGGGTAAAGGAGGGGAAATGAGAGGCGGGGGGTAAAAGAGAGTGAGAGACGGAGAGTGATTGAGGGGGGGGGGAGAAAGAGAGAGAGGGGGGTGTCTGGAAGAGAGTGTGAGAGTGAGAAAAGGAGTGAGGGAGAGGGGGTAATGGAGGGGAAATGAGAGGGGGGAAGAGAGTGAGAGAGTGAGACAAGAGTGAGGGAGAGGGAATAAAAGAGGGGAAATGAGAGCCGGGGGGGGAAGAGAGTGATTGAGGGGGTTTGTCTGGAAGAGAGTATGAGAGTGAGAGACGAGAGGGAGTGAGGGAGAGGGTGAAAAAGGAGGGGAAATGAGAGGGGGGGAGAAGAACAGTGAGAGAGGGAGAGCGATTGAGGGGTGATAAAAGGAGAGGCGGAGAAAAAAAGAGGGGGGGTGTGGGAAGAGAGTGTGAGAATGAGAGACGAGAGGAGTGAGGAAAGGGTAAAATTGAAGGGGAAATAAGAGGGGGGGAGGAAAGGGAGTGAGAGATGGGGAAAGCTGAAGGGAGGAGTGAGGAAAGTGATTGAGAGGGTAATAAAAGAGAGGGGGAAAGAAGAAAGAGAGAAGGGCGTGTCTGGAAGGAAGTGTGAGAGTGAGAGACGAGAGAGAGGGAGAGGGTGAAAGAAGAAGGGGGAAATAAGATTGATGGGGGAAGGAGGGAAAAGTGAGAGAAAGGAATTAAGAGGGTGAAAAAAAGAGGGTTGGGGAGAGAGAAGAAAGAAAGAAATTGGGGAGAGAGAAAAAAGAAAGAAATTGGGGAAGGAGAGAGTAAGAGAGGGAGGGAGAGGGTGAAAGAGAAGAGGGAAATGAGAGGGCGGGGAGAGAAGAGAGTGAGAGATGGGGGAAGGAAGGAGGGAGAGAGGACCGTGGAAGGAAGTGTGAAAGTGAGAGAGAGGCTGAAAAGGAGAGGAGAGAAGAAGAAAGAGAGAGATGGGGGAGGAAGGAGAAGACGGGAGGGCCGTAAGAGAAGATGTGAGAACGAGATACGAGGAGTGAAGGAGAGAGTGAAAAAGAGAAGAAAAAGAGAGATGGAGGAGGAAGGGAGGGAGGAAGGTGAATAAGCTTGAGAGAGGGTGAGAGGGAGGCGTGAAAAAGAGAGAGAAAGGGGAGGGGGCAGGGGACACGCGGGGGGAGGGAACCTGAGAGCGAGACTGAGGAAGAGAGGGAGAGAGAGCGAGAGGGAGAGGACAATGGGAGAAAGATAGGTTGAGAAAGGCGGAGAGAGGGAGAGAGAGGGAGAGAGGAAGAGACTGAGATCGCAGGATAGAGGGCTAGATGGAGATAGGAAAAGGAGTGAAGGAGAGAGGGAGAGATGGAGACAGGAAGAGAATGGAGAGAGGATGAAAGAAAGGGAAAGAGGGAGAGCGTCAGAAGGGAGTAGGAATGGGAGAAACGATGAGAGTGAAAGAGTGAAAATGAGGAGAAAGGGTGTGAAGGAGAGGGAGAGGGGAGTGAAGAAGGAAAAGATTCAGAAGAGGAGTTAAAAGGAAAACGGATAAAGGGGGGTGCGAAGAGGAAGAGGATGTGGGTGCGAAGAGGAGGAGGAAGGAAGAATGACTGCATTGTGATGTAGTTAGAAGAGAGGAAGGGGGGGGGGGGTCGGGGTCAGGGTGAAGAGAGAATGGGTGAGGATGCGGGTGAGCAGAGAGAGAGAGAGAGAGAGAGAGAGAGAGAGAGAGAGAGAGAGAGAGAGAGAGAGAGAGAGAGAGAGAGAGAGAGAGAGAGAGAGAGAGAAGAGAAGAGAAGAGAGAAGAAGAAGAGAGAAGAAGAAGAAGAGAGAGAAGAAGAAGAAGAAGAAAAGAGAGAAATCAATAACCTTCCTTCACACAACACGAAAAAAATCCAAAAAATCAAACACACACAAACAAACAAAAAAAAAACATCAATAATACACACCAACATATTCCCTCAGCTCTATAACAAAAGACGAAGAGAAAGGCCACCACTTACAGTGCACTTCCAACTTGACAGAATCGGTGAGTCGAGCGTGGGGCATGGCTGGGTTGACGGCAATGCAAGCCAAAGTTACCCCGTCGAAGTCCATGTCAACCTCTATGGTTAGCGTCGCTGTCGTAACGTTTCCTGCGTCTTCCATCTGCGGAAAAAAACGTTTGCTGTAGAGAGGTTAATGGCATCATGCAGAGTAAATTGCCCTATATATTTTTTCCTGATTTTTTCCTTATACTCTTTTTTTCTCTCTTTTTTTATTCAAATGCCTTACCATTATATGCTAATACCTGCCATGGAATTATGTTGTCATAAGGTCTAGCAGAGCCTATAAAAAGGGAAATCTGAATACGTAATTATCCTTAATTACAGACAATTGGCTTTGTAAAATAAGTGGATTTGTAGGCCCAGCAATACACCGATGTAAACAAACCTTGATAACATTACGACTTAATGGCATCATAAAATCTATCGATTCCGGGAGTTATAATAATAATAGAACTAAAATCAAGAACCGACGTTATTTTAGAGCACATTGAATTATTCTGTTGTAAGATTTCTATAGGACATTAACATTATATAACCTGCTTTTTGTGATATATATCCATCTGTGCCGGTTTACATTCCCATAGACTCAACACAATCACGATTAAATCTGACTACGAACATATCATAAATCGGTACACTAAACTCTCCCAGAATGTTATAGTAATGTGTTACCCGATTAGTTTTTTTTCTTTCATTCTTTTTTTGGCAACGAAGGATAACGTTAATATCAGTAACTCTGGCACTAATTGCACCCGTAATGAGAACAGGAATCGTTGGTAATACCCCTGCCCTCTGAATCAAACTCTATTGCCTTTTGATAGGAATTCGCAACCAAGGATTATTTTCGATGTTTTTTTTTTTTTTTTTTTTTTTTTTTAGTGTCGAGGCTTATTAGTGTGTTTCCGAAGTCGAAATAATCGTCCCAAATACAGTATTAACGATATGGAATTGCTTGTTTCGGTCGTTGATCCTGAATGACCGATTTGGACGGGAAGTGCTGGTGTTTCGCTTTTACCGCTTCCTATTCTTCCTCTTTTTCTTTTACTATTTCTTCATCTTCTTCTTCTTCTTCGTCTTCTTATTCCTCCACCCCCTCTTCCTCTTCCCCTTATTTTCCCTCTCTCTTCCCTTCTTTTTTCCCCTCCTTTTCCCCCTCCTCTTTTCTTCCTGTTCTTGTTCTTGTTCTTTTTGTTTATCCTCGTCCACTCTCTTCTCTCCTCTTCCTTTCTCTTTTATTCTTCTGCTCTATCTTCTCCTCGCCTCGTATTTCACGTCTGTTTCAAATACTTAAACCTTAAGCATCGTACATGGAGCCAAACCGTTTCCACCAAAGAACATTCACACACACACACACACACACACACACACACACACACACACACACACACACACACACACACACACACACACACACACACACACACACACACACACACACACACACACACACACACACACACACACACACACACACACACACACACACACACACACACACGCCAATAAACAAGTAAAAAAAATAGATAAATAAATAACAGAAAAAACAGGTTGAAATATAATATAAAACGAAAATCAAACTGGGGAAATATTTCATAGGAATCCTCACCCAGAGATTTAGATTCTAATTAAAACAGATGCTCTTAATTAATGGTCATTTCTAAAGGGAGAGTTCAGCTTATCCATGGGAGTTATAAGATAGCTTTGTGAGGGAGGTTTTCTAATTAAGTCGAATTGAAAGTCATATATTGTGTTTGTAAGGAACTTTGATTTTTTTCGTTATCTTTAAATTGCTTTTTTTTCCTCAATTTGCATATTTCAAATAAAATTTACGTCGGCCTTCAATAACAGCTTATTTAAGGTCATTTGATAAAACAAAACAATAACAGTAATAACATTATATTGATTACACATCAAAGATTCAAAAAGAACAAACAATTAGCGTGTTCTCAAATCCTATACAACAACACTCACAAACAAATCTATAACCACAAAAAAATCACACTCACAAACAATAACACTCACAAACACTATAAATGAAGTAACACTCACAAACAAATCTATAACCACAAACAACTCACTTACTCTCACAAACAACAACACTCACAGACACTAAAACCACAATAGATGAAGTAACACTCACAAACAAAACTATAACCACAAAAAAACTCATCAACTCGAACATAAACTACCTAATCAGACGCACATTAACAACACTTTAATAAGTAGAGCTGCCTCACTAACCTACTTTAAACACTTACCTAAACTAATTCTCAAATAAACCAGCCAAGGGTCCTTATGAAACTTTCTGAATAAACCATTTTACGTTTTACTTACAAATCTACACATATACTTAAAAACAAGGAATTCTGGATAAATATTCATAATCAAGACTTTAATTAACTGAGCTAACCTAAGATGGAACCTCAACATCAATACCCTTATAAGGAAAAATTTGATTATAACTTTAATTGTAAAAGAAGGGAAGGGAGAGGGAAAGGAAGAGGAAGAGGAAGAGGAAGGGAGAGGGAAAGGAAGAGGAGGAGGAAGAGGATTAAGGGAAGGGAGAGGGAAAGGGAGAGGAAGAGGACGAGAAAGAGGAAGAGGAGGAGGTGGAGGAATAAGAAGACGAAGAAAAAGAGGAAGAGGAGGAGGTGGAGGAATAAGAAGACGAAGAAGAAGAGGAAGAGGAGGAGGTGGAGGAATAAGAAGACGCAGTAGTATACTAGAGGTCATTCACACAACATAAACTAAATATCTTCCAGCAAAGAAGATGATGACGACGAAGAAGAAAAGGAAGAAGACGGAGACAGCAATGTAGAAGAAGAGGATGAGGAAAAGGAAGAAAAAGAAGAGTGAAGAAAAAGAAGAAAAGGAAGAGGAAGAGGAAAAAAAAAAAGCAGAAGAAAAAAAAGAAAAAGAAAAAAAGAAGCAGAAGCAGAAGCACAAGAAGAAGAAGACAACGGCGAAGAATAAAATAAAGAAGAATTAAAAATTATCCTCCACATAAACTAACACCCCCCCCCCAAAAAAAAAAAAAAAAAACACACACACCCTCTCACCCTCCCCAACACACACAAGACCAGAACCGAGACACCAAAAACACACACCACACCTCTCCCCCCCTCCCCTACCCCCCCACACACACAAGGACCAGAACCCAGGCCCAAAAAACACCACACGACACTTCTCTACCCTCCCCCCCCCCAGACACACACAAGGACCAGAACCCAGACACCAAAAACACACCACACACCTCTCCCTCCCCCTCCCCCTACCCTCCCCACACACACCAGAACCCAGGACCCAAAAAAACACAACACGACACTTCTCTCCCCCCCCCCCCCCCCCCAGACACACACCAGAACCCAGGACCCCAAAAACACACACGCACAGGACCAGACCCCCAAGACCCCAAAAACACAAACACGAACCTCTCTCCCCCTCCCCCCACCCTCCCCACACACAAGGACCAGAACCCAGGACCCCATAAAACACACACACAACACCTTCCCCCCCCCGACACACACCAGAACCCAGGACCCCCAAAACACACACACGACACCTCTCCCCCCACCCTCCCACACACAAGGACCAGAACCAAGACCCCAACACAAACACGACACCTCTCTCCCCCTCCCCCCACCCTCCCCCACACACAAGGACCAGAACCCAGGACCCCATAAAACACACACACACACCTCTCCCCCCCCCCCCCCGACACACACCAGAACCCAGGACCCCAAAAACACACACACGACACTTCCCCCCTTAAAACACAAACACGACACTCTCTCCCCTCCCCCACCCTCCCCCCACACACAAGGACCAGAACCCAGGACCCCAAAAACACACACACAACACCTCTCCCCCCCCCCGACACACCAGAACCCAGGACCCCCAAAACACACACGACACCTTTCCCCCCTCCCCCCCCTCCCCACACACAAGGACCCCAGGAACAGACACACACCAGAACCAGGACCCCCAAAACACATGACACCTCCCCCCCTCCCCCCACCCACAACACACCAGAACTAAGACCCTAGAAACACACACACGACACTTCTCCCCCCTTCCCCTCCCCCAACACACATCAGAACCCAGGACCCCCAAAACACACACACGACACCTCTCTCCCTTCTCCCCTCCCCCCAACACCAGAACCCAGGACCCCAAACACACACGCGACACCTCTCCCCCTCCCCCCACCTCCCCCACACACACCAGAACCCAGGACCCAAAAACACACACACGACACCTCTCCCCCTTCTCCCCCCCCCACACACACCAGAACCCAGGACCCCAAAACACACACACGTCCAGGACACCAGACACCCAGGAAAAAACACACACACACGACACCTCCCCCCCACCCCCCCCCACACACAAGACCAGAACCCAGGACCCCAAGGCACTACTCACGGCGTGCAGGACGGAAGTGAGATGAGAGTGTCCGCGCCACCAGGAGAGCTCTGCAGGAGGGTGGGATCCGACGCTGCGCAGACGAGCCTCAACATCGTCCCTGCAGACACCGCCACGCCAGAGCCCAGGATCTGCACGTCGAGCGGAGGCACTGGAGGAGGAGGTGAAGGAGGCGTAAGGAGAGGTTGGAGTGAGAGGGATATTTTTTTTTTTTCTTCTTTTTTAAGGGCGTCTCAATGTCTTTGGTTATTTTCTGTATGACTTATTATTGAATATATATTGAATGTATTTATTATCAATGTATAGTTTATCTATTAATATGTTGTCTATGGTTATTTTCTGAATTATTTATTATTGAATTTACTCGAAGAACGTAATCATCTCTTCAATGTCAACTCATATATATCTAAAGCCAAGGAGATGAAGAAAAAGAAGAAAAACAAAAAGAAAGAGAAAAAAAAAAAAAGAAAAAAAATTAGGAAAAATAAAATAAAATGAAAAAGAATGCGAAAAAAAAAAAAAAGAAATGATTGAAAAAAAAAAGAAAAAATACAAAGAAAAATGACATGAAAACAATGAAAAATACAAAAAGAAAAAAAATAAAAAAAATAAACAAACATCATTATCCTAATAACTTTAAAAAAATGCCGACTGCCCAAGACCCACAGGTGATATTGAGAGCCACGGAGGCGGTCCTCGGCTGGATAAGCGTCGTCTTGCTCGTCTGCGAACTGAGGGGCGTTTGGGCGTGGCAGGTGAGGGTCGCGCCCTGCAGGTCCCGAGAGGCTGTCACCGATGCCGTCACCTCGACCATGCCCTTCCCTGAGAGAGAGCAAAAAGTCAGACCTTAAAATATTTTCTGAGAGACCGCAGAGAGTTAGACCTTAAAATATTTCCTGGGAGAAAGCAAAGAGTCAGACCTTAAAATATTTCCTGAGAGAACCTTAAAATATTTCCTGGGAGAAAGCAAAGAGTCAGACCTTAAAATATTCCCTGAGAGAACCTTAAAATATTTCCTGAGAGAACCTCAAAATATATCCTGAGAGAACCTTTAAATATTTCCCGAGAGAACGCAAAGAGTCAGACCTTAAAGCCCTATCACACTATCACATTTTCCGTCATTTTTTTGCGTTTCCGAAAGAACTTTCCGTATAAAAAGCGACTGACCCATGTAAACAAACCTGGCGCTTTCGGAGTGAGGTCCCGGGAATCACACGAACATTCTCATATATATTACGTTATTTTAAGAGAAATATGATGATGCATATTGTATATACGAATGTTCTAAAATATTCGTTTATGTTTACATTCACTCATCCTATCTAATTTATTAATAGCACAAGATCAAGACGGAAATTAGTCAGACGGAAAGGGTCGCAACCGTCTTCGTCTGGGAGGCGTTCCGTTTGCAAACGATACTTACGAAGACCCTCAAAGTCAGACGGAAACGTAAAAAATGATGGAAAAAGTGATAGTGTGATATCAAAATATTTCCTGAGAGGACGCAAAGAGTCAGACCTTAAAATATTTCTTAGCATGTAACACGAACATATTTGTTATGGAACCGTCGAAGTAGGTAGAGTACGGCAGGAAAGCATGCAGAGGTTGTTTTCAAGGTCACAGTGATGGGTTTATGAGTCGTTAACAAAGGACGACTGTGTGTTTGGATTTGGTGATGAGGAGGATGCCAGTTTTGCATTTTTGTAGTTGTTGTTTCTCGAGTAGGTTTTGGAATACTATTATGTAATTTCTTATGTGGTTTATTTAGTGTTAATGTATTAGATTTCGTGATAAAGAGGATGTTGCATATATATATATATATATATATATATATATATATATATATATATATATATTTATTTTTTTTTCCTTCTTTCTTTTTTTTCCCCGTGTAGATCCTGGAATACTATTTTGTAATTTCTCGTAGGGTTTATTTATTATTAATGTTTAGCAGATTTTTCTTTTCAAATTCATAACGGGAATGGATAATACTTACATGGCCAAAAAAATACATTTATTAGTACCAAATGCTAATTAAAATGTCCATCTTTCCAAATCCCAAACTATTTTTTATCTTTTTTATCAATTAATATAAATATCTAATATATTCCTATGGATACATTTACTTATCTATCCATCTACACGTCTATCAAACATCTAACCAAACCCCAAAACATCACAAAACAAAACAAAAAGCTAAGAAAAACAAGCAAACAAACAATATAAAAATCAACGAAAAAAAAAAAATAAAGAATTAAAAAACAAAACTAAAAGAAAATGATTTATAAACAAAACTGGCATATAAACGAAAAAAACGAAAGCAAGAAAAAAACCAACCTCCCCCCCCCCCAAAAAAAAAACGAAAAAAAAAATTAAAAAAAAAATAAAAAATAATGATAAATTAAAATAACAATAACAAAATCTCACAACACCTCCAACCCCCACCCCCACCCCCGCGACGCCTTCCCCGCCCCGACGCCCTCCCGCCCGTGACATCCTTACCTGAGGCGACGTCCGTGGAGGCCTCCAGCCGCTGCGGGAGCCTCGTGCCCTGTCGCCACCAGGTCAGCACGGGGGGAGGCCGCCCCCCGACGCTCCGGCAGGTGAGCTGCTGTCGAGAGCCCTCACTCAGGGGCCGACGCTCCCACGACGCCGACCCCTGCCACAGGATCACGGGGGACCGGGGGCACTGCAATGAGAAAGGGGGGTGAGTGGGGGGGGACCGGGGCACTGTAATGAAAAGGGGGGGGGTGAGTGGGAGGGGGGACGGGGGGCACTGCAATGAGAGAAAGGGGGTGAGTGGGGGGGGGGGACCTGGGGCACTGTAATGAAAGGGGGGGGGGTGAGTGGGAGGGGGGACGTGGGGGCACTGTAATGAGAGAAGGGGGATGAGTGGGAGGGGGTAAGTGGGTGGGGGGGCTGGGAACTGTAATGAGAGAAGGGAGGGGGTGAGTGGGTGGGACCGGGGGTGTGGAGGGGGGGGAGTGGGTGGGGACCTGGGGGGCACTGTAATGAAGAAGGGGGGTAAGTGGGTGGGGACCGGGGGGGGGGCACTGTAATGAGAGAATGGGGGTGAGTGGGAGGGGTGGGGGGGACCTGGGGGCACTGTATTGATAGGAGATGGGGGGGGGGGGTGCCACGGGTCGAAGAGCAACTGTGCGTGACTTCCTACCGTCATGTCCGTGATGTATGGGACGTCTGTTCTTAAACGTGTTTGTTTTCACCTTTTTTTTGCCCCCCCCCCCCTTTTGTCCTTTTCTTCTTCTTTTGTCCGTTTTTTTCTTCTTCTTCTTTTGTCCGTGTCGGCTTCTTCTTTTGTCTGTTTTTTTGTTTGTTTGTTTGTTTTTTTGCCGTTTTTTCTTCTTCTTTTGTCCGTTTTTTTTTCTTCTTCTTTTGTCCGTTTTTTTTTTTTTTTTCTTTCTTTTTTTGTCCATTTTTAAGATGCGTTCATGAAGTCTCCTGTGCTTCTATATATATGCGGAAACTGATTTATTTTAGTCATTGGGACAGGACAAGAGTATGATATATTATAGTTCAATAGCATATGATATATGCATGTGTACAAGTTTTTACGCATGTAAGTATGCATGTATGTATCTGAGTATGTATGGGATGTGTGTGTGTGTGTGTGTGTGTGTGTGTGTGTGTGTGTGTGTGTGTGTGTGTGTGTGTGTGTGTGTGTGTGTGTGTGTGTGTGTGTGTGTGTGTGTGTGTGTGTGTGTGTGTGTGTGTGTGTGTGTGCGTGTGTGTGTGTGTGTGTGCATATACATATATACATATATATCTTTAGAAGTTTACATTCATAATGGTCTTGCACCAGTAGTGTCAGACCTTAAAATATTTCTTAACATGTACCACTAACATATTTGTTATGGAACCGTTTAGGTATGTAGATAAGTTCATTTGAATATACGTTTATGGAGTTCAAAATGCATCGTAACTTCCATAAGAAAATACATAACAAAAAACAACACGTTTGGACAAAGCACCAGTCACCGCATCCAAAATAAGAAGCAAAATGTCTTAGCTGGCAACTCCTGTCTCCATATGGCGGCACAACAGCTGAGACAATTCGAGGTGAGATGCAGGTTAATCACTGTTATCGACCTTATATAACAGGCCAGAAGGTGCAGACGCTGTTATCACCGACTGTTACTTTTCTATTCTCCGTCTGCCAACGCTGTATTGACCTCGGAAGCGTGGTATTTGTTACGTGTGAAAATTTGCGTTGGGCAACCGAGACTAATGAATATAATTATCCGTTGTTTATAGGCTAAGAGCAGGTTCCGGACATGTTATCTCGTTTGAATCAGGATAAGCTTGATTGCGATTCATTGAGTAAATTAATTTAAGAAAGTGATTAAATAAATGTCTTGATGAGGTGCAGCGAACGCAAGACGAAAAAGGAGGGACAGGGACCGAAAATAATAATAATAGTAATAATAATAAATATAATAATATATAATAATAATATTAATAATAATAATAATAATAATAATAATAATAATAATAATAAAAGGAAAAAATGAACGAAAGAAGACCGCTTACTCTACCCCCTAAGAATACCATAACATACATCTACCTACATTAAGCGTGAGAAATCCCAATCTTCCATTAGGAGTAAATCACACTAAACTATAACCACAAAGATAATAAACAACAATAAACAGAATCACACAATCTGGTGCTCAGTGGCAACAGGTATCCCCGAGACGCCCTATAAATACCGGGACAAGAACCTCCTTTCCGGTCGATCTTCACATTTCCTTTGGCTTCTGGAACCTTCTACGACACTCCTACTTCCTCTTGAGATCTACAGTTCACGCCGGCGAAGATTTATCGAAATGTTTTCCCGTCGATATCAAACAGCTGATCATAAGGTCCATGGGATTTTCTCGGAAGCGGAACCATAAGCCATCATTACGTAAATCACAGGCACAATGGGTCATGATACCGTGCTGATAATACCTGGTATTATCTGTATCAGTCGCTCAGCTGTACAGTCAGCCAACTTTTCTTAAATGTTATACGAATTGTGTGTGTATGTAGGTACGAATTTATGCACGCACACATACGCTCTTATATATAATAACTTTTACACTATCACATATACAGTCAAAGAGGTCAACCATAAAGAGATAGAAATAATGAAAGATAAGATGGTAATGAAGGAGGACGAGGAAGAGGAGAGGAGGAGGAGGAGGAGGAGGAGGAGGAGGAGGAGGAGGAGCGAAGAAGAGAGGAAGGAGGAGGAAGGAGGAAGGAGGAAGAGAAGGAGGAGGAGGAGAAGGAGGAGAGGAGGAGGAGGAGGAGGGAAGAAGAAAAAAAATAGAGAAAGGGGAGAAAGACAAAGAAAAAAATAATACAATGAAAGAAGGGAAAAGCGAGTAGACAGAAGAGAAAGAGAAAGGAAAAAGAAAGAAAAAAGAAAAAAAAGGAGGGGGAGGAGTTGGAGAAAATGGAGAAAAGAGAAAGAAAAAGAAAAAAAAATAATATGAAAGAAGGAAAAAGCGAGTTGTAAGAAAAGAGAAAGGAAATATAAACAAAGAAAGAAAAAAAGAAAGTCCTCACAAATCCCTTTGTACCTCTCACCCGCCCAGGTTTCTCGCCCACCCATTCCGGCAGCTGGGCGAGGGCGTGCGGGCAACAGGTCGATGCGGGCGGCGGGGCAGCAGGTCCTAATCCCTGGCTGCGGTCGAGAGGCAGGTCCTCGGGATGGTCCCGCGGGAGTGGACGCTCTCTCTCTCTCTCTCTCGCTCTCGCTCTCGCTCTCGCTCTCGCTCTCGCTCTCTCGCTCTCTCTTCTTTTTTTTCTCTTTCTCTTCTTTCTCTCTCTCTCACTTTCTCTCTTTTTTTCTCTCTTTCTCTTTCTCTTCCTCTTTCTCTCTTTCTTTTCTTCTTTCTCTTTCTCTTTCTCTTTCTGTCCCGAATCCTCCCCCTTTCCCTCTCACTTTTCTACTATACTGTTCCTTCTTCCCTCTCTCATCCCCATCTTCCTCTCCCTCTTCCCTTTCCCTTTCGGCCCCCCTCTCCTTCACCCTCTCTCTCTTTCTCTCCCTCTCTCTCTTAATTTTCTGCCATATTGTTCCCTCTTCCTCCTTTCTTCACAGTTTTATTTTAGTCTCTATTTCCTTTTGACAGTTTCTTATACATCCAATGGATTATATCATTATCATAAACAGCAATTTTGCACCTAATACATCTCCATTAAGGATCATTATATCGAACGTTCGTAATAAATGGACGTTATAAATTTGGATCTGAACTTAAAACTACGAAATATATATAATATCAAATATAAAGATGAGACCACAAATTCCGACTGAAAAAAAATACAAAGGAAAAGATACTCGAACTCTGTAATATCAAGATATGAAATACATATATTAAAAAAATAATAAAACATAAAAAATAAACATAAAAAATAGAAAATGAAAAAAAATTATAAAGTTCAATGAAAAAAAAAGATAAAAGAAAATGAAAAAAATATATAAAGTTCCCATGAAAAATGATCAAACAAATGGTACTTTCACGAGCAACATTACACTTTCCAGCTCGAGATGAATCAGCCGCGTCTTGCAAGGGAGTGCTGCTAAAATTCCACGAAATCCAATAGGTTCTTATCAAACTTCATTAAAAATTTATCAGAGTGTTCGTTTAATTTCTTCGGTTTCCATGCCAGTATAAATGACAATAGAAACACTCATACAGATGCAGACATGACATGCATAGACACTCACACACAAACACACATAAACACATGTATACACACACACAACACACACACACACACACACACACACACACACACACACACACACACACACACACACACACACACACACACACACACACACACACACACACCACACCACCCTGCCACACCACACTGATAATAACAGTAATGAAAATTTATTAACAGTTCCAACCACTCCATCAAAACTCCAAAAGCAAACACGAGTACACACATAAAAGGGAATGAACGTCTACATTAGTATCTCATTTTTCTTTCCCCTTTTTTCTCTCTCTCTCTCATTCTGCTCTCTCTCTCTCTCTCTCATTCTCTCTCTCTCTTCTCTCTCTCTCTCTCTCTCTCTCTCTCTCTCTCTCTCTCTCCTCTCTTCTCTCTTCTCTCTCTCTCTCTCTCTCTCTCTCTCTCTCCCTTTTTCTGCTTCTCTTTGCACTCGCTCCTACTCTGTGGGTTTTTGTCCTTCTTTCTGTCTCTCGGTGTCTCTGTCCCTCTCTATCTCTCTCCTTCTCTCTCTCCATCTTTCTCCTTCCCGCTCTCTATCTCTCTCCTCCCCCCTCACTCTTCCTCCTTCCCTCTCACTCTTTCTCCTTCCCTCTCACTCTTTCTCCTTCCCTCTCACTCTTTTCTCTTTCCCTCTCACTCTTCCTCCTTCCCTCTCTATCTCTCCTTCGCTCCTATTCTCTCCTTCGCTCTCTATCTCTCCTTCCCTCTCCATCTCTCTTTCCCCCTCAATATCTCCTTCCCTCTCTATCTCTCCTTCCCTTCCTTCCATCTCTATCTCCCCCTCTTTCCATCTCTATCTCTCTCCCTCCTCCCATCTTTATCTCTCTCCCTCCTTCCCTCTCTCTCTCTCAACCAAACCTTCCAACTTACAATTTACATCTATGTGCAGTATGTCTAATTATCCACATACCTATATCTCTCTCCCTCCTTCCCTCTCTCTCTCAACCAACCTTCCAACCTCTAAACAATTTACATCTATGTGCAGCATATTTATTGTATTTCTCGTTATCTTGTCTCTATATCTTTCATCTTCTGGACTTCCCCCTATGCTTCTGTTCTCTTCATTGTCTTTCTTTCACACACAAGAAATCTCTAAATCAATTCTATATGTCAATTTAACATTTCCTTTGATAATTACCGTCTGGAATATAGAATCCACTGGCGTCAAATCAGAATATTAGGCGACATATGAAAATATTTCTGTATTTTTATATATAAAAATATATTTCTACAAGTAAGAATTATTCAGTAACCGGAAATCCTTTTACAATATAAATAGTAATATTTCTAAATAAATAAAAAAATCGTTTAATTAAAATATAATAAGAGAAGCAATTTTAACCCGTATGTAACTGAGGAGAAGCTCATGAAAATATAAAGGAAGCAATTTTAACCCGTATGTAACTGTATCAAAAGCTCATTTGAGTGATGAAAGTGCTCAGTACATTTTGAGAGTGACTATAGCGTGATACCTGCTCGATTGGTACACAATGTATGGCTTCCTTTCTGGCCCTGTGCTCTAGTTCTGCTGCGTCTCTTTTCCTCTTTTCTTTCTATGGCTGGAAGGCACATGATTCAGGATACAGGATTCAGGATAAGACACAGGATTCAGGATACAGGTTAGAAGACACAGGAATCACTATACAGGTTAGAAGGCACAGGATTCAGGATACAGGTTAGAAGACACATGATTGGGGATACAGTTTAGAAGACACGGTTTCAGGTAAGAAGACACAGTAATACAAGATACAGGTTAAGAGGATACAGGCTAGAAGACACAGGATTCAGGTAAGAAGACAGCAGTAATACAAGATACAGGTTAGAGGATACAGGCTAGAAGGCACAGGATTCAGATACAGGTTACAGGCATCAGATACAGTAGAAGACACAGGATTCAGATACAGGTTAGAAGACACAGGATTCAGGATACAGGTTAGAAGACACATGATTCAAGACACAGGTTAGAAGACACAGGATTCAGCATACAGGATTCAGGATACAGGTTAGAAGACACAGGATTCAGGATACAGATTAGAGGATACATGATTCAGGATACAGGTTAGAAAGCAAAGGATCTAGGATACAGGTTAGAAGACACAGAAATACAATATACAGTTTCGAAGGCACAGAACACACACCCTACACCACCAGACTCACCTACAATAGTGAGGTTGACAACCCTGTACGTGGACGACGAGTACCGGTAGTCCACCCTGCACTTGTAGACGCCCTCGTCCCTGGCGTGGGCGGGGTCCAGCACCAGCACGGGCGGCTCGGTGAGGACGGAAAAATACGCCCGCTTCCCGAGGGCTTCCCCGTCGGTCCATCGCTCCCCGTCCTCGAACTCCCCCGAGCGAGCGTCGTAGCTGAGGGGGGGGGGGGGGAAGGGGGGGTTAGGTTCTTTAGTCGTCGGGTGGAAAGATAAGGGAACATTCTTAATCGTGTATGGGCGCTACTTGTATGTTTTTTCTTCTCTCTCTCTCTCATTCTTTCTTTCTCTTTCTCTCTTT
>NW_020869121.1:267032-282032 GCF_003789085.1 Penaeus vannamei | reverse complement strand
AATTCTTATTCACGTTTCGGGTATAAAAGCACCTTTTAACACACACACACACTCGATAAAGAAGGAGAAATCAACTCTAAATACGATAGAATTCCGACGAAAGATTAGCAACCACAGGATAAGAGCGCCTCGTGTCCACGTAGCCCAAGAGAGGCGTCGCGCACACCCTCCCTCTGTGACCGCCAGGGACCGACTGACGTTCTCCTCTCGTCCTCAACCTCTACTGTGTTTCTCCGCCTCCTTCTCTTCCTTCTCTGGCTTCGGTATTCTTTTTCTTTTTTTGTTGTTGATTCTAATTTCATTTTCCTTTCCTGTTTACTCGATTTTTTCCTCTATCATACTTTTTGGTGGGAGTTGCTTTTCTTCGTTTTAATTTTTCTTTCTTCCTCTTCTCCTTCTTCACACTTTTTTCTTTTTTCTGCTCCTCCTTCATCAGCTTTACCTACATGCTTTTCTTATTCTTCCGCTTCTTCGCCCTTCTCTTCTTCCCTTTCTTCATCTTTATCCTCTTTTCTCTTCCTCTTCCCCCCCCTTTTACTCCTCCCCCTTCTCCATTACCTTCACCTTCACCGCTACCTCTCCTCCGCAAACACAACCACCACCACCTCCTCCTCCTCCTCTCTCCTCCTCCTCTCCATCTCCTCTTTCTCCTTCACCTCCATCCCCACCCCACCTCCACCCACCTCCACCTCCTCCACCTCTCCCACTACCCCCTTTTTCTCCTCCACCTTCACTCCACTTTCCACCTCCACCTCCTCCACCTCACCCACCCCCCTTTTTCTCCTCCACCTTCACCACCTCTACATCCTCCTCCGCTTCCTCACCTCTCCCACCACCCCCGTTTTCTCCACCTTCACTTCCACTTCCACTCCACCACCCCCTTTTCCCTCTCCACCTCCACCTCCTCCACCTCTCCCACCACCCCCTTTTTCTCCACCTCCACCTCCGCTTCCTCCTCCTCTTCCTCCACCGCTCCAGGACAAAATACCTTCTGAATGGCCCGCAAGAAAGGTTCACACACTTAATTACAGGTTACAATTGATATCGTTATTAATAAGGAATGTGGTTTTCAAGGACTATTGACATGATGATTGATCTGTTAAGTTTTTTGGGGTGAACAAACAAACAAATGTACTTTCGTTGCTTTGTAAGGTAACCGTTCCAAAATTCCTGATTTGATATAAAAGACACAGGTAAATGCACGAGTTGATGATAAAGCATCAGATAAATGAAATAATGAAATAGACAAAGGCATGATAAAGAGATAATAAAGAAAACAGGAATAAAATCAAATAGATTACCCCTTCCCCCTTCTCATACAACAAAGGTGGGCCATAAAATGCTTTGTATAAAACCTTTTTTTTTTTTTTTTTTTTTTTTTTTTTTTACAACCGTGTCGTTTCCTACATTTTGACACGCGGTTTAGCTGTAATAACGAATATATAATCAGGATTTCGGTCTGAGTCACCCTGTCATCTTTATTTATGACTGACTTCGTGACATTGATATTTGATGTTGCATGCACTGTTTTTTCTCTCTCTGAGTCTCTTTTCTTTTCTTTTCTTTTGTCAGCCTTTTTTTTTCTTTGTCTTAGTTATATTTCATTCTGTAACCTCGCCAGTTTTCATCTACCGTAAAAATAATGACACTCGTATTTAGATCTTTATTGTTATCATAAGTATTATTTCACTTCTTATCATTATTTAGTATCACTATCATTATTACTCTATTTTTTTACGGAAAGATTAATTTTTACCGTACTGTTCTACTTCCCCCCCCCCTTCATTATCTTGGTCAATTATGTATATAAATATATTTATATATGTATCATGTATATATATTCTTTTCTTTCTTTCTTCCTTTCTTTTTCTGTCATATGGGGACCGTCCATAAATTGAGGGGGGGGGACGGAATATGGGGATAAGGGGGGTCATATTGGTAAGTATTCTTAAAAGAAAAAAAAAAAAACAGAAAAACAAACAAAAAAAAAAGGTCATGGATTTTCTTGATTTTTGGATATTTGGTGTAAGCCTATTTTTTTTTTTTTTTTTCACATGTGTCTGCGCGGTTGATTCCTTGACCTAGAGGATTATGAATTATGTCATGAAAAACAGTGAATGAACAGCAATGAATTCCTAAGACAATTACGTATCCTTTTTTTAGAAATTCGATTTAGTTTCCTCAGAAGAAAAAGAAATCATTTTCACTTTTTTGTCCGATTTTCAAAATTTCGTATAAAAAAGTAAAAAGCCAAATTTTAAAGATCTGACAAGTAGTCGTCTACGCATTTTCACAAGCTTTCCAAAGATATATCCAAGGAATCAACTGTAGCTCGAAAAAAAGAAAAATCGTAAAACAAGCAAACAATAAGTTGGATATTTGAAGTTCATGTTTTTATATTTTTTCATTGATGGATCTTTACCATTTCATTACTGTAGAAACTACTATTATTTCTCTTTCTAACGCACTTTGCTAGGTAAAGACATGATCATTAGTCTCTAAGTTATAGAAACAAACAAACAAATGACCCAAGACAACATGACCGTTATATAAAATCGGTTGTTTCGTGTTTAATGCCTCTTTTATTTATGTCTTCTTGTGTATACATTCGTCTACATGTGTACACGCATGTAAATCAATGTAAAGACACATGTTCGTGCACGTGTATATGCGAATATGCGCATATACCCATTAGATCCAATTTATTCAATAATTTATTTTATTTATTCATTTTATTTTTATTCCAGTCTACTCTTCTTTCGCATCGCCTAATCACGTGATTCCGCCTCGAAACAAGCGATAAACGTTTAATCGCGAGCGGAGTACTTGTTATGGAAGGACAATGAACTGTTTCTTGTTCGTTAGAAAAAACAGTTCAGAAAACGCTGATATGTCAAAAATGTTTTGAAATACAAGTCGCTAATACTCATTTACCGTGGACGCTTCATCTTGTGATGTAACAATTGGTATCAGATATTTGTAGGCCTATCTTAGGAGTTTACACGAATTAATTATATCATACTTTCTTTACATTTTTTTTCGTAAAATAGATTTAAAATGACATATTGATGTTTAATCGATTATTTAGTTTCAAATGAAAGCGCATACGTAAAATTATTACAATCAAAGTCTCACGTGAGTCCTTGGCGAGGGCGACCACCCAGTAAATATTTATTCATTGCAAGTTTATTTTTAGAGATACAGTCTTGTAACTGCTCATGTATTATCATCGAACCCTTCACATACTTGTATGATGAATATGTCAAAATCAAATCATATCTACTTTATTTTATGGGAAAGAAATGTGAAAAGTCGCGTAAGGATTTTTTTTTTCGTGTTTCATATCATCTCTTTCACTTAAAAAAAAAAAAAAAAAAAAAAAAATATATATTATTATATATATATATTATATATAATATATATATATATATATATATATATATATATATTCACACACACACACACACACACACAACACACACACACACACACATATATATATATATATATAATATATATATATATAAATATATATATATATATATATACTTACTAAGACACTTTATCTTCATGTGACTCTTTAGTTGCGGGAGTTTATATTCAAGTGGGTAATTCTACTCTCATTTACGAATATGAAACTGACCATAACACATTTTCGACCACTCTGACCTTATATCTTTTGCCCCCCCCCCCCCACCGCCAGGAACGGCCCCCTTAAAGATAAAAGACACTTCATTGATAAGCAGATTAAGGACAATTAACCAAATGGTAATACAGCAGTCTAATTGTATATATACTTTTTTATTCTTTGCATATGATCTATAAACCCATATTATCATTCATCGTTGGTAACTCTCGACATCCCATTAAGTATTCATGTGTAAATAGGGTAACCTAATAAACATCAAATTATTAAGTAATTAACAAATATTTTCAACATTTTGTTATCATATATCACCAATGTTTACTTAAATCTATCGACTATAATGGTAATAATTATGCCAATAATTTAGATAAGTGACCAAGTAATCAAATGAGGTGTTGTTGTTTTTTTTATCTTCTTTTATTAGACACATAAATATATTTGCATCTGTTATCTATGTACTCAGTATTACAGTTATAAATATTCCTTCACATACACTTATATACATTTCGTTTCCCATTTTCAAGGGCACGCAAGATATTAATAAAAAAGTAATAATCCCTCGTTTTGATTTTTTTTCATTCCATTAAAATAACTTTCCCAAAATCCAACGTATTTACCAGTCTTACATATATTACCTACAACAGGTAGGCAATTTTACCCTAGATACTACAACAGCGCCGGTTTTACTTATATCACTTATAACAAGGAGGCAATTTTACTCCTTAGGCACTACAACACTGCCGTTTTTACTTGCATCACTTACAACAGGAGGGTAATTTTATTCCTCAGACACTACAACAGACCCTACAAGGATTAAAGCTCAAATGTAGAGAGAGGGGAACGTTATCTCTGTTATCAGTGAATGTTCGAGAACCGCCAAATACAAGCTGTTAACTTTTGCCGAAAGGTGATCATGTCGGGTCTGAAACTTGCGTCATTTCAGTAACAAAAAATGGCAATATCGATGACATGACAAAGGATGCAGATATACGAGGGAAAAGAGGGGAATATATAAGGATAAAATTGGGAAAGATTAAGGATAAAAGAGAATATTTAGAATGTGGTTTCCGGTCGGCGGGTATAGGACTAGGGGGGGGGCACGTAGCCTTAAAAAAAAAATAAAAAAAAAACATGGCGATTTTTTTAGGCGTTCGTCAGTGCTCGTATTAAGATGACAGTCTATATACTAATGACTTCAAGGAATAATTTGATACAACTGATTAGATAAAGCTTGTATAGAATGTAGCCCAACATTTATCAAGCGGTTGTGTCGGAGGTTTGAGAAATGGGTCACGAGTATAGTATTATTTTGCTACATAGCTAGTGTGTGCGCGTTTGTGTGTATGTGTGTGTATGTGTGTTTTGTGTGTGTGTGTGTGTGTGTGTGTGTATGTGTATGTGTTTGTGTTTATTCATGCATTTATATATGCCTATATCAGTATTTATTATCATTATTATTACTATTTTGTTTGTTTGCTTTAATTTCGAATTATTTCCAGAACTATCCCATTTTTTGGTTGTCCTTATGATCTACTGTTATGTTCATCAATCTCATTATTCCTGTTATCAACACAATTTTTTTTTTCGAATTACTAAAATAAAAAAGAACGTGAATTTATTACAAGGAATTTATTATTATTATTATTACCATTTATATCAGTATTATAAGGATTCGACATCAGTTATGAACTTAAAATAAAGACTATGTTTCGCGTTAGATTTATTTTCATTTTGTTCTTTTTCATTACAAATCGTTTTTCTCCGACTCACTTTGATTATATGATATGCGTGTCTGAATGAAATCAATGTCTCTAGTCTTTTATCAAGTCTGAAATTACGGTCTAATAAAGAAAAAAAGAAATCCAGTAATAATAAAGATCGTGTCCGTATTTCTTTTCTTAAACAAACACACAAATAAATGGGTAGATAAATGGAGAAATATATAGACATAGACATATAATACTACATATAATATACATACATACATACAACATACACACACACAACACACACACACACACACCACACACACACAACACAACACACACACACACACACACACATACACACACACACACACACACACACACACACACACACATATATACACTATATATATATTATATATATTATATATATATATATATATATATATACATACATACATACATACATACATACATTACATATATATATATATATATATATATTATATATGTGTGTGTCTTGTTGTGTGTGTGTGGTGTGGTGTGTGTGTGTGTGTGCTGTGCGTGTTGTGTGTGTGTGGGTGGTGTATACAGAGTAATATATATAAATATATTAATATATATATTTATATAATATACCAATTCTATTTATTTATTCTTTTTTTTTTTTTTCTCTCATCAATTTCCAACTTTTTATTTATCTACTTGCCACAAGCATATAAAATATATATATACCACAATATCATTTCCTCGAATATATATGATTCTGGTTGTCTCGCCATATTAATTCACACCACCCTATAATCACCACATTAACGATTTTGAAGATTTAAATGCGTTTCCGGCCATCATATCTTCCCAAACTGCCTCGTCTTTATTTTTATACTTCGAATATCATGCTGCCCGGTCGCGCAGGCCAGTTTTTCCACCCGCATAGCTGACACCGGCGCAACCGTTACTTGGCCTTTCCCTCGTCCTTTCTCCTTTGCTCCCCTGGTTCCTCTCGCCTATATTATTACTGTCTCTCCACTCTCTTCTTTTCCTTCTTCGCTCTTTGTTCCTTCTTTTCCCTTCTCTTCTTTTCTTCCTTCTTCCTTCTATTTACTTTTAATACTATTATTTCTTTCCAGCTTTGTTTTATAACTCGTCTGTAAGCTCTCGCCCCTCGGTTGCCTTTATCTCCCGTCTACACGGTATTATCTTTCTCTTCCCTCGCCCTCCGTATACCTGTTCTGTGCTTCCACTTGCGCCCTCTTATCTTCATCCTGATTAATTCCCCTTTTAGTTGTATATTACTCATCGCTTCTGTGGCCTCGTCACCGTGTTCATTGGTCCTGGTATGTCTGTTCTGTCTGTGCATTTCTGTCTATGTGTGTGTACCCGGCCGGGAGCACGTGTGTTATGCTGTGTGGTGTTGCCTGGTGTATGTGTGTGCTGCCTTGTCATGTCCGACTGTGTATGTGTGTGCGTGGTGTGTCGTCGTGTGCTGTGCCTGTGTGTGTGTGTGTGTGTGTGTAGCCTGTGTGGTGTGTGGTGTGTAGCTGCGGCGTGCGTGTGTCGTGTAGGCACCGTGTGTATACGTATGTACGTAAGCGCCACTCCCCATAGCGCATAGGGGCGAGAAACAACCCTATGCGGTCCAGTGGCATCCCTTTACTTAGATTACAAGGAGCTTTAATTACAGAGCTGTCAGGTCCGAAGGCAATGGTAATTAATGAGTAACAAGGGAGGGACGTAACTCAATTAAAACACTTACCTTCCTCTTCTGCGGTAACGAGTGAGTTTGAATCATCTCGACTCATCTCAAATCTCACTGGGTATCGATTTTCTTCATTCGTTTAGACATGATCGCCTCACTTCATTATGATTTAGAGGCGCGTGGTGGTGCGTGGGGCTTCGGGGCTTAAATCAAGCGAAAATTGAATTTGTATTTTTTTTCTTTTTGATAATGCCTACCGTGTGTTGTTTATTCACTGTGCTGTGGTGTTTTGAAATGAAATTAGGACGTTTATGATAAAAACAATAACATATCTTTTATTTTTTCTAGTTTTAGTTACATCATAGTTAAAATGTGATCATATATAATAAAGAACAGATTGTGGAAACATACTCAAGTATTCACACACATACATACAAACAACTTACAGACCAAAGCACACACAGTTAAAACAAAAAAACAAACACAAACATACACACACACACAAGCACTCACATACACACTTAGGACAAATAAGCAAACAAAAACATACAAGCAAACACACACACACACACAAGCACTCATTCACATAAAACAAATACAGGCAAAAAGACACACAAACACGCACACAAGTTCACAAACAAACACACTCAAACCAAACATACAAACATACTCAGTCATTTACAAACAAACGCACAAACAATAAGAGCCCTAGATAAAGGGAAGGGAGCATAAATGATGATACGAAGGATAATAAAAAGAAAAAAAATGAAAGGTATTTTTGATGTATTCGTTAGGCTGGTTCAGTTCCTTCTTAATCTATTATATTTTTCAGTATACCCATTTTGTATGATGATAATGATGATAATGATAATGATCACGATGATGATCATAATGATAGAGATAATGATAATGATAAAGTTAATCAAAATATAAATAGTAATAATAACAATAACAATGATGGTTATAAGGCTGATAATGACTGTAATGATGATGATAACAATTATAACAATAATAAAAAAAATAATGATGATTATAATAGTGTTAACGGTAATGACATGGATGATAATAGTAATGACATTAATGATAATGATATTGAGGGCAATAATGATAATAATAATGATGACAGCAAAAGAAATAAAAATTATGATAATAATAATAATGTTAATGGTAATAATAATATCAATGATGACAATAACAATAATAAAACAATGATAATAATGATAATGAAAAGAATTATTATAGTAATGACAATGATAACAATAATGATAATGCTGCTGTTGATGATAATGATAATGGATATGGAGACGATGATAATAATAATCAGAACAAAAAAACAATAAGATAAAAGCAATTGCAATAACGATAACAAAATCTGTCATAGAGGACCCACGCACGGCCCTGCACACAAACAAACAAAGACACGCACGCAAGCGCAAAACAAAGCTCAAGTAAATGCAATAACATCTTCATCTTACAGAATACAGAATGCCAAGGCACACGAGCATCCTTCTCCACCCACGGTATACAAGACAACCTTAAAGAAATGACTCTCTTGCTATACCGTAACCCGTAGTTATAGTGATTTTATTAATGCCAGGAAAAAATTTACCAATTTAAGAGATTCTGAAGTCAAGGGTAAGGAGATTTACGGATAAACGTTTTATTTTAGCGTCAAGAGAATGTGTAGGAAGAATAAACCTGGTTAAGGATTTAATCATGCAGATCTCAAGAGAAAGTTGCGTACTCTTGCACTAACTGTTTACGCATGCAGACTGCGGATTGCAACTTGCAAACCAGCGGCTGGAGGGAAGTTGCGCCTTGCAAGGATTTCGCACTGGCAATTCAGAAGCTCGTTGCTGACTGTTTGCCAGTGATTTCTATTCATGGGAGACAATAGATTAATCTCAACAGGTCTCGATTTTTTCCCGCTGTCAGAGGCTAAATCGCGAAAAGTTTTGCTTGGATCCAGATCGCTATTGTTTGGCTGCAGCCCCGTGATGGTCGGTTTCTTCATCCGGGTCTTGTGCGCCGGTTTGCCTCGTTGGCGATGGACAGAAAAATATCAGTTGGAGGAAAGAGGGAAGGAGGGAGGGAGGAGGGGGGGAGGAAGGGAAGGAGGGAGAGAGATAGAGAGAGAGAGAGAGGAGAGAAAGAGAGGAAGGAGAGGAAAGAGAGAGAGAGAGGAGAGAGAGGAAGAGAGAGGAGAGAGAGAGAGAGAGAGAGAGAGAGAGAAGAGAGAGAGAGAGAGAGAGAGAGAGAGGAGAGAGAGAAGGGAGAAGGAGAGAGAGGGAGAGGGAGAGAGAGAGAGAGAGAGAGAAGAGAGAGAGAGAGGAGAGAGAGAGAGAGAGAGAGAGAGAGAGAGAGAGAGAGAGAGAGAGAGAGAGAGAGAGACAGAGAGAGAGAGAGAGACAGACAGACATTCAGACAGACAGGAACAGAAACAGTGAGAGACATACAACCAGGCAGCTTTTGAACAAAACATCGAAGGGAGGAGCAAGAAAACACACGAGTATGCCGAATTGCACCTCCAGGGCATTTTGCCTTAACATATATCTTAATGTGAAGTAGCAATGCGGCGAAAAGACCTTCGGCATATTCGTGTGTTTTCTTTTTCTTCGCTTTATTTTATTTACAACGTTGTACAGACACCCAGAAGCAGAAAATGGAGAAAGAAATACAGACAGATTATGTAGAGACACGAAGAGAAAACCTTAAAGAAACAAAAAGGAAACAAATCTCCAGAGAAGTTGCGAATAAAACAGAGATAAAATTACCTACCAAGACCATTCTCCAATCCCTCACTCGTACAACTACACGCAGGCACCCCCGTCCGCTCTATTGCTAGGCGAAGGTCAGGCAGCAACGAACAGACTGCCTGCGTACTATCCCACACTTCGGCTCCAACCCCAACATACGTTTTTTTTTCGTTTTTTCGTTTTTATTTCGTTTTTTTTTTTTTTTTTTTTTTTTTTTTTTTGCCTGAGTTAAGCGCAATGAGAATAGACTGCTTCCCTGTAATAATGATAGCTGCTGCTGCATCACACCGTAATCTGCAGAACTGGATAATTGGGTGTAACGGGGTGATGGAATTTCGCTGTGGTTGAATGACGATTCGACACGACAGCGAGCACGAATTTTTAATAGTGCCAGATTCCATAAAGTCCGGTGTGAATGCTTGATATCGACATTTAGTGTTTTATTTACGAGTCGTTAAAGTATAATCCTACTATAAGTCTCCATTTTTTCTGTCCAGTCTTTGGGACACATTGTAATTTCACCCACGTATCGTAGCACATGCCCTTAGGAATGTACTAAGACAGAAATAGCTCAATCATTAAAAAAAAAAAAGAAAGAGAGAGAGAAGAGAGAAGAAACGATATTAAAAGGCGTATTCCAATCAGTCACAGTTTACAACACAAAGTACAAAAATTAAACATTACACAAACATACGCACATACACAAACACACGCACAAACACACACACACACGCACACACACACACACACACACAAACACACGCACACACACACAAACACACGCACATACACACACACACACACACACACACACACACACACACACACCACACACACACACACGCACATACACACACATTCAAAGAAACAGGTTCCCTCCATCACCTATTCAAGCGTTTGCCTGCATCGTAGAGTAACTACAGCGAACTAACTCTGGGAATGTGGGTGGCCTCCGTTGCCCGTTCCTGATCCCATCCCTGGCTCCAACAGCTCCTGATGACTAGCTAATGCCTACCTTATGTCGCTTTGCCTTGAGCTTACAAGTACATCACCTTTTTGCGGTTTCGAAAGCTCTTTTTGGGGTCTGCTTTATTATCATTATTATTTTTTGTAGTGAAGTATCCTTTATTCCATCTCTGTTTTTGTGATGGCTGTGACGATTATAACAGAGTAGAAATAGTTTAAGTATTCTTCGTAATTTATCTTATCCTCATTATTACTGCAAATAATTATTGTTACCTCATAAAACCTTATTACCATTGTTAGTTCTATTGCATCAGTCAGTATTACAAACTATATCATTTTCATTATCATTGCTATTGTATCAGATGCTATTACTATCATACAATCTGAACACCATATGACACTATTCGTGGTTCACTGTTCCTGGTTCACTGTTCCTGTTTCACTATTCCTGGTTCACTGTCCCTGGTCCACTATTCCTTTTTTCACTGTTCCTAGTTCATTATTCCTGTTTCACTATTCCTGGTTCACTGTTCCCGGCTCACAATTCTTGGTTTACTATTCCTGTTTCACTGTCCCTGGTTCACTATTTCTGTTTCACTATTCCTGGTTCATTGTCCCTGGTCCACTATTCCTTTTTCACTGTTCCTGGTTCGCTGTTCCTAGTTCACTATTTCTGTTTCACTATTCCTGATTCACTGTCTCTGGTCCACTATTCCTTTTTCACTGTTCCTGCTATACCGTTCCTAGAGTAGGAATCTGACGCCTGTTTGCCACACCCCTTGAAGGCGAAGCAGAATGAAGGGTTATAAAATGCGTTTAATGGCGCAGGGGAAGAATGGAGATAAAATGTTAGAGCGAAATAAAATACGGATCTATTGAGGACCGAAAAGGAGTATATAAACATAAGCTAAAGATAAGGGAGTAATGGTTTGCAAGTATAATAGGAAAGAAAGAAAGAATGGGGGGAATAGAGAAAGGGGAGGGGAGACGGGAGAAGGGAGGAAGGAGAGGGAAAGGAGGGAGAGGAAGGGGTAGAGGGAAAGGGGAGGGAAGGGTATGTGTTGTGTGCGTTTGTATGTGCGTGTGTGTGTACATATATTTACATACATATCTAAATATAGATATAGATATAGATACATACATACATATATAATATATATATATATATATATATATATATATATATATATATATATATATATATATATACACATAATACACACACAACACACACACACACACACACACACACGACACATACGTCACTGGAAATAGATAGATAGATAGAAATATAGAATAACTGATAGATGACGGATGCATACATACATACAAAAGACAGACAGCAGATTTACAAAGATACGTGAATACGGATGAATGTGGATTCACATGCGCATAAATGAGAGAAAAAAATAATATTCAAAACGTGTCAGATAAGCCTATAAATAAGTTAAAAATTAAACCCGAAATATATTGCTTCGTCTAAATCGAAAATTCCCGGATGGCAGAATTACGATGATTATATTAATGACGATGAAGATTGCTGCTGACGGTAATGACATCAGCCATGAAGAGCGCATGTTACAGCCCTCTCTGACATTTAACGAATCTGATTATCATTTCGCGCAAGTATGAGGCATATGAATGGCGTTAAAATCTTTGTTATTACCATCACGGACTTTTTCCCTCATTCTCGCTCTTTCTCTCTCTCTCTCCTCCCTCCTCCCTCTCTCCCTCCTTCTCTCCTCTCCCCCCTCCCTCCCCCTTCTCTCCTCTCTCTCTCTCTCTCTCTCTCTCTCTCTCACACACATTCCCCTCACTCCTCTAGCATTTAACGAATCTCATTATCATTTAACACAAGAAAAAAGAAAAGGTGAAAAAAATGAATGCCGCTAAAATCATCGTCATTATTACCTCCGACAATAAGTTAAAGGATAGTGAGACGCCGAAGAATCCTGATTGGTTTATTCACAGTCATTTTTCACGTCACTCCCAAGAAATGAATGATTGTATCGAGTGCTGGAATTCCGGGAAATGTTTCTGTTGTTTTGTGCGGTGGCTTTCTGCGATGTATAATGATGTTGTTGCTGGCGGGGAATGGGATGGGTCTTGAGGGGGTCTTCTTGCAAAGATGTGGTAAGGATAAGTATAAAGTGAATACACACGCAAACACACACACACATAAGTGTATATATATAATATATATATATATATATATATATATATATATATATATATATATATATATATATATATATATATATATATATATATATATACATATATATATATATATATGTATATATATGTATATATATGTATATATATTACATATATATATATTATATATATAATATATATATATATATATATATATATATATATATATATATATACACATACACACACACACACACACACACACACACACACACACATATATATATATATACACACATATATATATATATATATATATATATATATATATATATATATATATATATATATATATATCTATATATATATATATGTTATATATATATATATATCGCAATTGAATACTTATCCACCTATTGTTGTTTGATGTGAAGGATTTTTGTTGCCTTTATCTTACACGTACACTGACGTTTTTTTTTTTTTTTTTTTCTCATGTCTGTCCATTCATCCAGTCATTAATGTCATTACCGTCGATATATATCTCCATCAACCTTTCATATCGATTAACTTTTTCCTCATCTATAATATAACGTCCATCTTCCTTTCAATGATAATGACACACCTTGCTTGTTAATTTTTCTTTTCATTTCAAAGGATTACGGTCTTAAATCACATGTTTTGAAAAATTGTTAAGATGCTGTATCTACCCTAAACACGCCATCCCATCCTAAGCGCGCAGCTGGATAAACTTGTGGCATAAAAAAGAGAGAAGGATCATTAAGGTGGAACATAATTTGCCTGGAGGACTACAAGAGCTTCGGTCGTTTACTGTCAATGTCTGGGAACAACGCAAGATGGTTTCGACGTCGCGGGACAAATCACACGGGGCTTTAACCGCACGCCGCCTTCTATCCTAAATCCGCTGGAAGTGATCACCCCACTCGATCACGTACCAGGGCATTAGGGAGAGTCCACACGGTTGCGAAAGCAGGAGACGAAAGCGCATTAGAAACTGCTCGTTGGGGCGTAGAGGCAGTCGGGTCATGACGACGTTAACACAGGTAGTTTGGACTGGCGCGTCTCGTTCGGGGATCATCTTTACCCTGAGGGAGGACTGGCAGCGGGCCAAGGGAGGACACCTCGTGCTATGGGGTGGACCCTCGGCCTTCCCATTCCCCACGGCTCATTTGCCTTCGCTGTATCTCCTGTGCTTCTATCGAGATAATCTTCCCTTGTTTAATATGTCGTTAGGGTGAGTGAGTGCTTCGGTATTTTTGCAGATAGAGTGCAATAAAGCTCCTAGGTTGAAAGAACTTGCTTTCAGTACTTCTAGGAGTACTTTTAAATCTCAAATACACAAAAGAACTCGAGATGTTTGTCACTTTTCTGTGTCTACGCGAATAACCACTTTTTTACCTTCCTTAGAAAGTAGAAGGAAAAATATGTAATAAATCTTGTGTATAGTTTTGTTCATCCTTTCTTTGGCTTGACCGGTACACGCACCTCTGCATACATAGTGCCTGCAAACACGAAGCATGGGGAAGGAATTTCCTAGGAGCATATGCATTGTAAATTTTCGTATAGGTACTTTACTAGCAACGGGGTACGAGTTGCCTGTTGTATATTAAGCCTTACCTGTATCTCTGTCTGTCTCTGTGTCTCTCGGTTTCTCTCTTCTCTCTGTCTGGTCTCTCTCTCTCTCTCTCTCTCTCTCTCTTCTCTCTCTCTCTCTCTCTCTCTCTCTCTCTCTCTCTCTCTCTCTTCTCTCTCTCTCTCTCTCTCTCTCTCTCTCTCCTCTCTCTCTCTCTCTCTCTCTCTCTCTCTCTCTCTCTCTCTCTCTCTCTCTCTCTCTCTCTCTCTCTCTCTCTCTCTCTCTCTCTCTCTCTCTCTCTCTCTCTCTCTCTCTCTCTCTCTCTCTCTCTCTCTCTCTCTCTCTCTCTCTCTCTCTCTCTCTCTCTCTCTCTCTCTCTCTCTCTCTCTCTCTCCCCCCCACGTTCCCTTTTTGTTTGTCTATACTCAGACACACACAAGCCCACACACGCATTTACGCATGGATTCACCTACGCACGC
>NW_020869121.1:252032-262032 GCF_003789085.1 Penaeus vannamei | reverse complement strand
ATATGTCCACAGCTCTGACAGGTTTGCAAAGGCAGACATCTCGATGGACTTCGAAAAGGGTGGAGGAGTCTGTCTAAACATGATTAATAGGAGTGTTTGGTTGCGGGGGAAGGAGGAGGAGGAGGAGGAGGAGGAGGAGGAGGGAGGAGAGGAGGAGGAGGAGGAGGAGGAGGAGGAGGAGGAGGGAGGAGGAAGAGGGAGGAAGAGGGAGGAAAAGAGAGGAGAAGAGGAGGAGGAGGAGGAGAGAGGAATAGGAGGGGGGGTGGACACGCGAGAGTTTATTTTTGATTTGGATGCTGTCGATGTGAAGTTAAGTATGGTAGGGAATTGTTTTTTCTCTCTCATTTTTTCCTTTTTCATTGTTATAATTGTTATTGTTATCATGAGTATCATAAAGACATTTATGTATTCATCATTGTTAGTATCATGATATTGTTTTGATTCTTTTTATTTATATTATTTTGTTATTGTTATTATTCTCTTATTATTATTATTGTTATTATTATTATTATCATTATTATCATTATTATTATTATATTATATTATTATTATTATTATTATTATTATTATTATTATTATTATTATCATCATCATCATTGTCATTATTACTATTATTATTACTATTATTTTTTATTATCATTATTATTACTGTTACCATTCTTATCATTATTTCTATAATAATAATAATAATGATAATAAATAATAATTATTATTATTGTCATTACTATCTTATCGTTGTTATCATTATTGTTTGTTAATATTGTCATTGTTATCATTATCATTATCATTATCTTTACTATCATTGTTATTATCATTATCTTTATTATCATCATCATTATTGTTATCGTTGTTATTATCATCATATTATTTATATTATCACTATTATCTTAGTTATTTTTTAACATAACCTAGATATATTACTATCATCATTATCATTATTGTTGTTATTATCATTATTATTAATTTAATTTTTACCATTATCATTCTTATCAATATTGTCATTACTATTGTTATTATTAGTCAGCATTACCATATTCTTGTTATTATCATTAATATCATTATTAATAGTAGTATCACCACTATCATTATCATTATCGCTCTTATCGTCAACATCATCGTGCTTGTCATTATTAGTTTCATCATCATAGGTACACTATACATGCTCTCCTTTATAACCACGATACGAGAGAGAAACAACGAAAGAATGAGAGAGATACAAAGAGACAAATGCACACACACAAGGCACATATGTCAAGTAATTTGCATGAACTGATAAAGAATGAAAAGAGGCAACAACATCAACGTTGCAAAGGATAAAGAGGAAAATCAGATTGCAAAAGAAATATAAAGAAGGAATGGAGAGGAAGAGAAAGGAAGTGTAAATACAGATTTTTTCAAAGGGAATTATGTAAGACGCAAACACTGATATGCCATGACTGTTAATGTATTCACCAACGTAAAAATGGTTCATGAATCGACGCACTATCGTACAATATTAAAATCATTGAGGGTTAATAATCTAGGCTTTTTGAATATGACGAACTAGATTTCAACAACAGATAAAAGTCAAAACCAACAACAGAGAATAAAGCTTTTACCAAGAGCAGTCTCGATAATAACGTCAAAATTCGACGTAACAATATTCATGTAATTGCGCAGAAAAGAAAATATGTTTTTTGAAAAGACCAATAAAAGGACATGGACGTGATAAGACTAAGTCAAACAGACAATTTCTAGTGATATAGTTCACAGTCAAAAGCGAAGAAGGGAGAAGGAAAAGACAAGAAAAAAGAAAGAAAAAATCACTAACGACCCTGTTAGCATAATGTACTCAGTCTCATGTATTTATATTCATGCATTTGAGATAAAATTTAGTCGAGTTTGTGTTTCTTATAAATTTTTTTTCGTGTTTTCTTTAACAATAGAAAACTAATTTAATTATTACAATAGTTACTACTTTGGTCACCTAAGGTATCATCATTATTATCAATTTCATTATCGTCATGATTACATAACTATAGTTATCATCCTTATTATATTCATTATGATTATTTTCTTCATAATCTTTATTGTTGCTTCCGTTCATCATCATCACCACATCATAATCAGTATCACCAATATCATCCTCACTCATCACTTTACCTACACATATTCCACATTCCGAAAACCTGCAACATAAAAAAAAACTAATTTTATGCAAGAGAAAGTTTTAAAAACCACATAACTGAACCCCATTTGTGTTCAGAGAATTGTTAAGAGCGGCGAGGCTGCTATAAATCAAGCAGCTTTCAAACACTTCTTTTATTTATTTTTATTTTATTTTTTAAGGGGTTTGACTTCTTCGTTCCTTTATTACTTTTGCTATTATCATTATTATTTTTGCTGTTGTTATCATTATTATTATTACTATTATTATCATTACTATTAATATTAGTAGTAGTGTCATCATCATAATTATCATTATTATCATTTATATTATTTTTGTTATAATTATCAATGTTATTATCATTATTGTTATTATTACTATTATTATTATCATTACCATTATTATTACTACTACTATTATTTTTATTATCATCTTAAACATTATTATTATTATCATTATTATTATTACTACTACTACTACTACTATCATTATTATTATTATCATTGTTATCGTCATCGTCATCATCATCATCAACAATATTGCTATTATCATTGTTATCATTACTATTATTACTATTACTAGTAGTATTGATATCATTATTATTATCATTATTATTGTTGTTATCATTATCATCATTATATTTTTCACCTTTATCATTATCATTATTGTTACCATTGTCAGCATCAACATTATCATTGTTATTATCACCTTCATCGTCATCATTATATCAGTATTATTACTATTATTGTTATTATTGTTATTATTATTATTATTGTTATTATTATTATCATCATTATTATCATTATTGTTATTATCATTATCATCATTATCATCAATATAACTATTATTATCATTATCATTATTATTAGTAGCAGTACTATTATCATTATCATTACCATCATTATTATTGTTATTATCATTACTGTTATCATCATTATTATTATTATTTTCAATATCATTGTTCTCATTCCCATTCCCCTTATCATCGTTATCATCATTATAATATATCATTATCAGATAGAAAGTAGAAAAGGGAGAGAGGGAGATAGGAAGAGATAGATAGATAGATAGATAGATGAGAGGAGAGAGAGATAGATAGAGAGAGAGAAAGAGAGAAGAGAGAGAAGAGAGAAGAGAGAGAGAGAGAGAGAGAGAGAGAGAGAGAGAGAGAGAGAGAGAGAGAGAGAGAGAGAGAGAGAGAGAGAGAGAGAGAGAGAGAGAGAGAGAGAGAGAGAGAGGGGAAGAGGGAGAAAGAGGGAGAAAGAGGAAGAGAAGAAGAGAGAGAGAGAGAGAGAGAAGAGAAGAGGAGAGAGAGAAGAGAGAGAAGAGAGAGAGAGAGAGAGAGAGAGAGAGAGAGAGAGAGAGAGAGAGAGAGAGAGAGAGAGAGAGAGAGAGAGAGAGAGAGAGAGAGAGAGAGAGAGAGAGAGAGAGAGAGAGAGAGAGAGGGGAAAGACAAACACAAATTCAGAGATATATCCAAAAAATAAGAGACAAAGACGAATACAAAGGTAGATAGTAACAGAAACAAACGAACAAAAGGAGGAAACACAAATAAAACTCAAAAAGAAAAAAACTAAAAAAAAAAAAAAAAAAAAAAAAAATATGGAATAAATACCGTGAACAGAATTCCCAACCATTAACCCACATCCAAAGACCTCTCACCTTATTCTGTTCTCTTATCTTATTCTTATTTATTATTCTTATTAAATACCTCACTCTCCACGCTCTGTAAAAATACCCTCCGTTCTTTATATTCCCCCAAAGTACCATCGCTTGTGATATATATTTTCAAAAAAAGAATTTTAACTGTGGATTACACTCTTAGGGAATGGCTGCTGTAAGTGCATTGACCAACCACGCTTGAAATGCATGTAATTACTGTTTATGATTATGCGGGAACATTCTCCGTGTTTGGTTGTTTAGTGAGTGTTGGAATGGAGGTGAGTGGGAAGGGAGAGGGGCTGGTAAAGAGGGGGGAAGAGAGGGAGGGGAGAGAGAGAGAGAGAGAGGAGGGGGAGAGAGAGGAGAAGGGAGAGGAGAGGAGGGAGGAGGAGGAGAGAAGGAGGAGAGGAGGAGGTAGAGGAAGAGAGAGAGAGAGAGAGAGAGAGAGAGAGAGAGAGAGAGAGAGAGAGAGAGGAGAGAGAGAGAGAGTGAATCGAAGACAAAAAAAAAAAAAAAAAATCTACCACAAAAATACACAACCCATCTTATCAAGCTCTCAACACGAAGACCTCATTCGAAACCCCTACTCCGGCAGTGGCTTCGGCATACTGCAGGTGGATACGTAACCCGCTGGCACAAGAAAACCCGACCTATGATCTCCTGTCGTGTCGCTGTTACATATTAATGAACCCAATTACAGGCGCATTTCCTTTTACAGTGACCCGCACGGCGCTGGGCGTGTGGATATCACTTTAAAGAGGCTGCGATCGGAGAGGTAGAGATCATCCATCATCTGTATGCACTCGGACTAACGTATCCACACGGCGGGGATTTGGGTAGGGACGGAGGGTGGGTGGTGGGTAGGTGGGTAAGTAGGTGGGTAAGTGGGTAAGTAGGTAGGTAAATTGGTAGGTGGATAATAGGTAATAGGTAGGTAGGTAAGTAGGTAGGCGGGTAGGTTGGTAGGTAGGTAAGTAGGTAGGTGGGTTGGTAGACACAGAATGATAAATAGTTGGAAAGGTAGATAAATGGGTAGATGGATAGACAAACACACATACACGCACAAGCAGACAAGCAGAGACAGAGAGAGAGGGAGAGAGAGAGAGGAGAGAGAGAGAGAGAAGAGAGAGAGAGAGAGAGAGAGAGAAGAGAGAGAGAGAGAGAGAGAGAGGTAAAAAGAAGAGAAGAAAGAAAGAGAAAGAGAGAAAAAAGCAAAGACAGAGAGAAAGAGTGTTTGTGTTAAAGAGAAAGAGAGAGAGATAAAAAGAAAAAAAGCAAAGACAAAGCAGTTAGAGAGAGAGAGAGAGAGAGAGAGAGAGAGGAGAGAGAGAGAGAGAGAGAACGAAGAGAGAACAGAGAGAAGAGAAGAGAGAGAGAGAGAGAGAGAGAGAGAGAGAGAGAGAGAGAGAGAGAGAGAGAGAGAGAGAGAGAGAGAGAGAGAGAGAGAGAGAGAGAGAGAGAGAGAGAGAGAGAGAGAGAGAGAGAGAAAGAGCCCCAGCGCCTTCACATTCCCAGACACTCCCCAGGAGCCATAAACACCAGCGACACTCACCGTTCAGTTCGAACAGGCGACTGACCTGCATCGTAAGTCAAGTCTCCAGCTCGGACAAGACACGCCGGAGTTGCCCCTACAGAACCCGGCCGGTCTACGCAACAGGTATGTCCGCAGCGGTGGGTCGTCCGTATATGGGAGGCTAGGGAACCGTAGATGGGGGAGTTGTGATGGCGAGAACCTCTACAAGAAAGAAGGGTTGTAGGGCGGTGCGTGTGATGGTAAGGAAGGAGTTATGGGGAGTTAAGGAGAGAGGGAGGGAAGTGATAAAGTTATTGTCGAGTTGTTATTCGATGTGCGTGGTCTGGAATGGTCTGTTGAGGTTTATCTTTGTTGTACCGAAGGGGTTGGGGTGATGAAGTTATTACGAAGATGTCGTTCGGTAGGTACGTTCTGGAATATTCTATTGTCATCTTCCTTTGATTGGGTTCCGACAATCCATATATATTCAATTCCTTTGTCATAATCTTAAAACACACACACACACACACATCGATGTATGGTATCAAGGCATAATCATTTTGGCGAAGAAATCGGCGGCCCCTCCACCCCGCCGGCGCCCTTCAAGATGTTATCTTTCCCCAGACTTTTTCTTCGCTGGATTGGAACTCTTCGCCGCCTCTGCCGAGTCACTGGCACGAAATCGCAACTTTGAGGTGTTTGTTTTACGGAAGCGAAAACAATGACAACGGGAACTTTGCTATTTATTCAGAGGCTCCATACGGATTATAGACCTAGATGTGTAAACGCACATATTTGTGCACATACATGCCCACACACACACAAATGTATATATATATATATATATATATATATATATATATATATATATATTATATATATTATATATATATATATATATATATATATATATATATATATATTATATATATAATATACATAAATATATATATATATATATATATATAATATATATTACATATACATAATAAGTATATATATATATATATATATATATATATATATATATAGTGACTATATATATATATATATTTATATTATATATATATATATATATAATAATGCGTATATATATATATATACTTATAATAAATCGCTCCTAGCCAAGCTCGAGGACAGAGCCAGCTATATCTGCACCCTATGGCTATTAGGCCAACGCCATCACATCTCTATAGCCATACACAACGCGCTCCCGAAGGAACCAGCCTATCTCTCTTCCTCTCTGCGATACACCTCTGCAAACTCAACTACGCCTCGCGCTGATTGACCAGCTTGCGAGCCTGCCAAGCACGACTCAGCATCAGACGAGACATATGCACAGCGTATGTATTTTCCTCGCTCTGCTTATGAAATGCCTGGGATCTCCTTTTAATTAACGAGATTTTTTTTTCTTCGGCGTCCATCGTTTCTCGTTTCAGGGATGTAGAAGCGAAAGGGTAAAAAAATGAACGACGAGAATATGAACTCATTGCTCAGCTGGCTTTCAGATGTTCTTCAGGCTAGAACGCAGGGAGCAGCTTTCAAATTTTGCAAAACTGTTCAGGAAGAAGAAGAGAAGCAAAAGCAGAAGAGAGAGTAAACCCAAGTAAAGGAAGAAAATGAAGAAGAAAAACAGGAGAAGAAAAAAATCAAATCAAATATCATAACAGAACACGAAGATCAGAATAATAAGAAGAATGAGACGGAAAAAAAATAAAAAAAAGAAGCAACCGGAAAAGAAACAGGAAAACACACCGAAACGAAGAAAAGAGGAAAATGAGGGAAATGAGGCAAACGAAGTTAATTTGCCTCCCGTCAGAGAAGCGAAAATTGAATACGAATTTCAACGCGCCTCATGAGGGCAGTCACAGGGAGGGGAGTGGGGGGGGATAAACCCAATCCACTTACGTCATGCACTTCTCTCCTTCTTCTACTTCTTCTCTTCCTTATTCGCTTTCTTGTTAGAGTTCACGCATGACAAGGCTCTATACAAATTGAAGGTATGAGTTATGAGTGTGAAGATGATTGTTAGAATAATGGTAATAATGATGGGTAATGGCATTTGTTTGCATTAATGGTAATGATAATAATTCATTGCAATTGGTGATTAATTGATGCAAATGCGTGATAATGATAATGAAAGTGCTAATGATAATGATAATAATAATAATGATAATGATATTGATAGTAATGATAATGATATTGATGGTAATGATAATAATATTAATAGTAATGATAATGACAACAATGATAATGTGATAATGTATTGATAGTTAATGATAATGACAAATTAATAATGTTAATAATATATGATATTGATGATGAACCATTAATGACAATGGTAAAAATGTTGAATATATAATGAATCATGATTGCTAATGATGGTACTAATGATAATTATAATCATCATAATTTTCATGATGGTAATGAAAATAATGATGATAAGGATGATGATGCTTATAACAATGGTAATCACAGTGATATGGCAGTAGCAGTAATAATGATAATGATGATGCTGATGGTAATGATAATGACAGTAATAATACTGAAACAACAACAATTACAATGATCATCGTGATAATAATGTAAAATCAATGATAATGATAATGATAACATTTATGCTGATAATGCTAATAATGATAATAATAACTATAATGATAATGATATTAATAATAACAACAATAATACAAATAATTATGAAAATAATAACAACAACAAAAGCAATAACAATGATTATAATAATGACACTAACAGTAACATTAATGACAATATAATGATAACAAAAATAATGATAATAATAATCGTTATCTTCATAATATTAAGGATGATGATAATGAAAAAATAGGAATTAAAATGATAATGATGATACTGCTGCTAATAATGCTAATATAGATAATCATTATCATAATAATGATAATAACAATAAAGATAAAGATGACGACTCTACTACTACTAATAATAATAATGATACTACTCTCAATAATAATGATAATAATATTTATGATAATGATGATGATAATAACAGTAACAATAATGATAATAGTAATAATAACAATAATCGTAATAGTGATAATAATCATAATAATAATGATAATGATAGCAATAATGATAATAATAAAGACGGCGATAGTTATCATAAATGATAGTGAAAATAATAACAAAACAACAACAAAGATAATGATAATCATAATAATAGTAATAATGATGATGATGATGAAGATGATGATGATGATGATGATAATAATAATAGTAATAGTAATAATATGGTGATAATAATATAATAATAATAATGATATATAATTAATAATATAAATGATAATGATAATAATGATAAGATATAAATTATAATTGAAATAATGATGAATATGATGCGAAATAATGAGATATAATGGATGATAATAGCATATGATTATATAAATAATAATAGTAATAATAATGAAACTAGTGAAACTTATGATGATAATAAGGAGCATAATTGTAATGATGATAAGGATAGTTATCATTACTATCTATTAGCATTATTGTTATCCCCATCATTATCAACATTTCCGTTATCATCATTATAACTACAATCATAAAAATAATCATCATTACCTGAATGAACGCAAACAAAACCGAATTAAAAAGCTGACACAGATGACGGGACAAAGAACACAGCTGACTAAGAATATTAAAGAGAGTATTAAGGTTCAAGATTGCGTGGCAGGACACAATGGAATGAACACGGGCAGAACACCACCTGTGTTATTTACATTGTCCCTCGGAAACACCCCATAAATCTTGTCCCATTTTGAAGGAGGACAGGGAGGAGGAGGAGTGGGAGGAAGAGGAGGAGGAGGAGGCGGCGGTGGTGGAGGTGAACGAGGAGTGGGAGGAAGAGGAGAAGGAGGAGGCGGCGGTGGTGGAGGTGAAGGAGGAGGAAGAGAGGAGGAGAAGAAAAAGAAGAAGAAAAGGAGAGGAGAAGGAGGAAGAAGGAGAAGAAGAAAAAAAAGAAAACGAAAAAGAAAGAAAGAAAGAGGAGGAGGAAGAGGGGGGCTGGGGGAAGAGGAGGATGAGAAGGAGTAAGAAGTAGAAGAAGAAGAAGAGGAGGAGGAGGGTGGGGAAGAGAAGGAGAAGGAGGTGGTTGAAGAGGAGGAGGAGGAGGAGGAGGAGGAGGTAGCGGACCCTTAACATTACATGAAATAATACATTTACACGGTTGTTTTAGGGGTTAGAGATACAACCATCTTGGACCATAGCCGCTGGGTCACTTTTTCCTCGTCTCTTAGGATTGTGGAAGGAAATGGTAGACAGAAGGAATAGGAGAGGTAGATGGACTAGGTAGACGCGAGAAGTAAATGGAACAGGTAATTGGGACAGGTAGATGGAAAATATAGATGGGACAAGTAGATAGAATACGTGGATGAAACAGGTAGATTAAATGAATGGAATATGGAACAGGTAGATGGAAGAAGTAGATGAAAGAGGGAGATGGAACAGGCAGTTAGAGCGAGTAGATAGAAGGAATGGAACAGGTAGATAAAACAGGTAGATGGAACAGGTAAGCGAAAGAGGTATAAAGAACAAGTAGATGGGACAAGTAGATAGGAGAGGTAGAAAGATGAAAAAAAAACTTGAATTACAGAACTTCGTAGATGCCGCAGTGATAGGGTAGAAAGAAATGAAGCCTGGAGGTAGTA
>NW_020869121.1:237389-242389 GCF_003789085.1 Penaeus vannamei | reverse complement strand
CTCTCTCACTCTTTTTGCCTCTGTATCTGCTCTTACCTTTGTTTCTCATTCTCCCTCTCTCTCTCTTTCTTTCTCCCTCCCATTTTCCTTCTCTTTTCCTCACCATTCTCTTGTTCCCTCCCTCTCTCTTCCCAATTCTCTTTCTCCCTCTCCGTCTACCAAATGCTCTATCTACTTCTCCCCGTTTCTCGTTTACTTTCTCCCTTCATTTCTCCCTTCATGTCCCCCTTCCTCTCTCTCTTTCCCTTTCACCTCCTTTATCTCCCTCTCTCTCTCCTCTAACTTCTTAAATCTTTTTTCCTACTTCATTAAACTCATTTCTTGTTCCCTCTCTCTCTTCCCTCCTTCCACTCTCTCGATACTTCCTTTCTCTGTCTCTTCTCTCTCTCTCTGTCTCTCTCTGTCTCATCTACCTCTCTCTCTCTCTCTCTTATCTATGTCATCTTTCCACTCTCTCACCTTTCTTACCCTTATCCATTCCTCACCCATACTTCCTCTCTTCCTTCCCATCCCCTTTCTTTCTCTCTTCCTTTCCTTCTCCCTTCCTACACCCTTTCTGTCCACTCTTTCTCTCCTTTCCCATCCTATTTTTTTTACTAACTCTCTTTCCTCTCTTTTTCCGTGTCACTTCATTCATTCACTACTCCTTCTCCCCTCCCTCCTTATTCCCTATACACTCCCTTCTGCCTCTCCATTTTCACATTCACTCCTCTCAATTTCTCCCCTTCACACTCCTTCCCTTTCCCGTTTTCCTCTTCACTTCCACTCCTCCCCCCTTCCCAATCTTTCGTGCTCTTTACTCCCTCTTCCTCTCTTCTTCCCTCTCTCCCTTCCCTCCTTTCCCTTCTCTCTCCACTCCCCTCTTCTCTCTCCTCCCTCTCCCCTCCTCTCTCTTCTCTCTTTCCCCTTCCCTCTCTCTCTCCCTTCCCACTCCCCCCTCCTTCCCTCTCTCTCTCTCTCTACCCCTCCCTCTCTTCTCTTCTCCCTCCCACTCCCTCTTCTCTCTCCCTCTCTCTCCCTCCCTCCCTCCCTCCCTCCCTCCCTCCCTCCCTCCCCTCCCCCCTCCCTCCTCCCTCCCTCCCTCCCCCTCCCCTCCCTCTCCCTCCCCCCTCTCCACTCCCTCATCTCTCTCCCTACTCCTACTCCCGGGATAAGCATCGCAGGACGCCGGGGAGTGATGGCCACGGCAGCGGGTGCGTCGGGGAGTGAGGATCAGTGTGGATAGCGAAGCAGATTAGATTTAGGAATCCAGATGTTCCACCATAGAGAGGGGCGCCCAGGATTTGCCCGTATCATTTATGCATGGTCGGATTCTCTCTAACTTGTTTTTTTTTCTTTCTTCTTTTTCTTTTTTCTTTCTTTTTTTTTTTATCTGTTTGTTTGTTTTCTTTTCTGTCTGGATGTCTGCTTTAGTCAGTGACTGTGTCTGTCTGTTTTGTGTCTGTGTGCCTGACTAGATATCTCTTTCTCTCTCTCTCTCTCTCTCTCTCTTTCTCTCTCTCTCTCTCTCTCTCTCTCTCTCTCTCTCTCTCTTCTCTCTCTCTCTCTCTCTCTCTCTCTCTCTCTCTCTCTCTCTCTCTCTCTGTCTCTCTCTCTCTCCCCCTCCTCTCTCTCTCTCCCTCTCCTCTCTCCTTCTCCCTCACTCTCTCTCTCTCTCTCTCTCCCTCTCTCTCTCCTCTCTCTCTCTCCCTCCCCCTCTCTCTCCTTCTCTCTCCTCCCTCCCCCCTCTCTCTTCTCTCCCCTCCCTCCCCCTCTCTCCTCCCTTCTCTCTTCCCTCCCTCCTCTCTCCCTCCTTCTCTCTCTCCCTACTCTCCTCTCTCTCTCTCTCTCGCAAACACACAAGTCCTGTAAAATATGCTCATAACTTTAGTCTAATAAACACACACACACAAATGCAAATATATTCACAAATAAAATGGTAAAACATGTATTACATAGAAACATTGCTTTAAAAAAAACACACACACAAAGAAAAGAAAATAATGGACGAACAAGCACCATCAGTCTAAATTGCATTTTAATTCAAGTTAATTAAAGAAATCTGTTTGTGATTAACCTGCAACATGTAACCGTAAATGCAATTCCTCAAAGAATATGAAATTAATTACCAAACGAATAAAATAAAGGTGCATTGCTTGAAGGTATGGTGGTAACAGTGACTTACAGATTTAGATAAAGATGGTGATAGTGATGATGATGGTGATGATGACGGATATAATGATTGTAGCGAACCGTATTCATGTTGCAAATGTAAAAAGGTATGATTGTAATGAATATCACAAATACAGAGGTATTTCCCGGCCCATCTCGGATATAATACAATGATAAGGATAAAAAGATAATGACAAAAAGATAATGACAAAAAGATAATGATAAAAAGATAATGATAAAAAGATAATGACAAAAAGATAATGATAAAAAGATAATGATAAAAACATAATGCAAATGGAAATGGTAAAGGTGATGACGACGACGACGATGACCCACCCTCTAGAACCGTCCCTCCCCCCCCCCCCCCTCCCCCTCCCCGCAACAGTTCTCCATTATGAAAGTCATTTATATGCAGAATCACAGTAACTTCCGCCAGCTTCATCAACCTGAGTTCATGAAAAATTAAATGAACAAAATGTGCAAAGTTATCTTGTCTGGATTATATATTTTTTCTTCACATAATTCAATTTGTATCTCAAGGAAAAAATTATAAACTATGTGCGTGTATGTAAGTATATACGTCTTTATATATATCCGTGTGTGTGTGTGTGTTTGTATGTATGTGTGCTTATGTCTATGTGTATATGCGAATACATATATAAATACATATATACATATATTCAAACATATATACATATTTACATACATATATAAAAACATACATACATACCTACATACACATATACAGCCATATATAAATACACATACATACTTACATACATGTATACAAACATACATAATATATATAATATACATAATATACATATATATATACATATACATAATATATATATATACATATACATAATATATATATACATATACATAATATATATATACATATAAATTTATATATACAGACAGACAGACACAGACACGCACACACACACCCATTCATAAAAGGCAATATCTTTACCTAATAAGGGTAAAAAAGCGACCTTCCTGATGGGCGAGCGAGAAGGATATCATTACGTCACTGACCCACACTTAGAGGCGCTCCCGAGATGCTTTCAACCACTTGTCACTTTTCTCTTCCACCAATCAGGGGCCGAAGCTACGTCTCTCTCTCCGTTTATCGCTTTTCTTATATTCTTTTCCATTAGAGAATGTCCGTTAATCCTTCCAATTGGTTCAAATCTTCAAGGGAAAATATATAAAAAATCGAGGTAAGCGAGATATGAAAAGAAAAAGAAAAAGAAAACTTACACATTCTCTATCCTGTTTACACTTCGATCTCTACGAGACATTGTTCGGTTTTCAGAGTCTTCAGCGAACGAGAGAAGAAACGTGAATAAATATCAATATATGAAACCCCTTTTTTATATAAACAAGATCTGCAGAAGTGGAGGACGCACCTCCGCGCGAAGGACTGGCGAGTCGTGGCCGCGGCGAAGCGGGTCGGAGCCAACTATGCTCCCGAAACTCCACATGCTCGTCCGCCGCGCCTCAGCCAACGTCTCTTACCCGGACTCGCTCTCAGCCCTTCCGTTCGCTCTCCTCCTCCCTCTCCCGCCGTTATTTTTCGTCCACGTTCGTTCGTCTGCGGTAGGATAATGCGAGGAGGATGGGTCCTGCTTGACATTCGGGAGACGGGGGCGTAGGAGAGTTCTCCTGCGGCCGTAGGATCCTCCAGGACCCTCCGCGGGGAGTCTTGCGCCTGGCAGCGGCGTCGGGGCGCGCGCACTTGGGCGAGCGTGATAAGGCCAGAGCACACAAGGCCCGCCAATGGGGAAACTCGCACGTCGCCATCCAGGCCACTTACACCTGGTAATAAATTGCGTTCGCGTTTACCTGTTGCACTGGTTACCACACGGGCGGCGGGGAAGGCTTCCCGCCCGCCGCCCGGGACCCGCGCTCTCTCGGCCGCCCGCACGCCCGCCCTCGCCGCCCTCGGGATTCCTGCCTGAAGAGATCCCTGCTGCGAGGATAGAAAGTACTCGGGCGCTGCTCCAGCCGCCATCCCAACGTCGGATTTGTGTGTGTGTGTGTGTGTGTGTGTGTGTGTGTGTGTGTGTGTGTGTGTGTGTGTGTGTGTGTTGTGTGTGTGTGTGTGTGTGTGTGTGTGTGTGTGTGTGTGTGTGTGTGTGTGTGTGTGTGTGTGTTTTGTGTTTGTGTTTGTGTTTGTGTGTATGCGTGCGTGTATGCGTATGCATATGCGTCTGTGTTTGTGTCTGTATGCATGTATGTGTCTCTGTGCGTTGCACTATATATAAAGAGAGAGAGAGAGAGAGAGAGAGAGAGAGAGAGAGAGAGAGAGAGAGAGAGAGAGAGAGAGAGGAGAGAGAGAGAGAGAGAGAGAGAGAGAGAGAGAGAGACAGACAGACAGAGAGACAGACAGAGACAAAGACAGAGAGAGAGACACAGAGAAAGGAAAACAACCAAAACCCGAAGCGGAATGGAAAATGAGAGAGGGAAAAAACGGAATTACCTCTCCGGCAAACGCGCATATAAACTCGTTTCTCATCAGCTTATAATTTACTCCAACTCCGCAAGAAGAGAGAGAGAGAGAGAGAGAGAGAGAGAGAGAGAGAGAGAGAGAGAGAGAGAGAGAGAGAGAGAGAGAGAGAGAGAGAGAGAGAGAGAGAGAGAGAGAGAGAGAGAGAGAGAGAGAGAGAGAGAGAGAGAGAGAGAGAGAGAGAGAGAGAGAGAGAAGAGAGAGAGAGAGAGAGAGAGAGAGAGAGAGACAGAGACAGAGACAGAGACAGAGACAGAGAGACAGAGAGAGAGAGAGACAGACAGACAGAGAGACAGAGAAAACACCAGAGGTATTTTTTCTCTTTTGTTGGACA
>NW_020869121.1:229889-232389 GCF_003789085.1 Penaeus vannamei | reverse complement strand
TTGATCTCTCGGCCTGGTCCCCTTTACGCTGTGTGTCATTATAGAACAACTCTCTTGGGGACTCGAGCACTAAGGTTAAGTAATTTTTTACTCTATATATTTTTTTTTATAATCTTTTATCATCTTTATTATTCATTTTTTTCTTTATACTTTCCTTAAAGGAGAGTGTTTTATAATGATGCTTCAGCGCATGTGAAATTTACGCTAGTCCCTCCTTCAGTAATTTTTTTCAAAGATACTGAAATTATTGGCACGAGGTACAATATCGACATAAACTCTACGGGGCCGAAACCCACCTTTCATTTACCGAGTTCCTCAAGTTCAGAGGTTCCTGATCTGGGGGCCACGGGGGTACTTTCCCGAGGGCCATGGAGCAACATGATAACCATGACGTTGAATCAAACTGAAATTCATCTCACCTTCAATTCCTACATATAAGCATCTCTCACACATCAATAAACTGGGATCTTTCCATAAAGTGTCCTCGCCCTACAGCTATTGACACCATTGCACTATTCATAACAAGTAATAACCGAATCTGAAGAGGTGGCAGTCTCTGAACGGGGAAATGGAGATTAATATATATTGGTCGGGAGCCACACGGTGAAAAAGGCTGGGAACCGATGCTCTCCTTGCCAGCCGTATATTCCATCGCAAAATAAATCTAATCATTCCGACGCAACTGCTTAGACATGAAAATAACACCATCTATCCCACAAGAAAAAGAAAAGAAACCCAAAAAATATTAATAAATATCAAAGATTAAATATAAAGAAGAAAGAAATAGTAAGACTAACACGAAAGGAAAAGAAAACCGAATAACATCAATAAATATCAAAGATAAACAAAAAGAAATAGTAAGACTAACACAAAAGGAGAAAGAAGCAAACTTTCCCAAGAGATACACGTGCTCTCGTCTGACCTTTAAGACGCAAAGGTTACTCACCTCTTCAGTATCCGAAACGATGAAAGGAAAACAACTCACCTGGAAAGAGAAGAAAAAAAGGTATTTAATCCAACAATTTGTACGATGGATTTTCCTACAAAACGCTGGCAGCACTGAAGGAAATTACGACAGGAAACACACATACACACAAAAAAAGACAGAAAATAACATGTGAAAGGAAGACAAAAACAAAAACAAAAATACAACAAAAAAACAAGGTTAAAAAAAAATAAATAAAAGGACACAAAATAAGAAAAAGAAAAAAAAAACAAATCAAGAAAACAAGAATTCAAAGAATAAAGACAAAAAAAAAAAAAAACAAGAACACGTGAAATAAGGATAATTTTATAAAAAAGACCCCAAAAATAAAAGACATGAAAACCCATATCTTCACAGCTTGCGTGAGAAATCAAAGAATAATGAAAAAAACCAAGAACACGCCAAATAAGGAAAAGAACACATGGAAGTAAAGAAAAAAGACAAAAAACACACACACACACACACACACACACACGAGAAAAGGGAGAAAATTATTAGTGACCCCATCTTCCACAGCTCGATTGACGTGGCAACTTACCGTATAGCACAGACATGACCTGCATGCTCATACTCCGACCCATACTGTCCTTCTTCGAGCCCGCGAGCAGTCCAACGCCCACGCAGACCCCGACGCCCACCCCGACGCCCACGTCCACCGACGACGAGCGCATCCTCTCCCTCGCGGGCGGCACGGCAACCTCCCCGCCCTTGTCCTCGTCGGAAACCACGCCCGGAACCTCCATCACCTGGGCTTCCTCGGCGAACTGGACGCGGGCGGGGGCGGGGTTGCCGCGCCTCGATGCGGGCGAGCCTTCCCGGGGCGTCACCATATTCACGCCCACGGGGAGGGGATGGCGGAAGGGGGAGGCTTCGGTCAGGCTTCCATTGCTCTTGTACGGCGCTGTGTCGTATTATCTTCGTTTTGTTATCTCCTCCTTTCAGTTTATCTCCTTTATCTTTATCGTTATTATTACTTTATTATTATCTTTATATTTATTTACCTTTATATTTCTTATTTTTATTATTATTATATTATTATTATTATTTTTATTATCTTTATCTTTATTATTTACCTTTATCTTTAGTATCTTTATCTCCTTCTTTTAGTTTAATTCTTTGCGTTAAATTTCCATTTTTTTGAATTTTTATCAAGAATAATTTTTTTCCAACACACGTTCGTAGTCTCTCTTTTCATGTGTTAATTTCCGAGTTTCCTTTATGGCGTTTTAACACACGTTTTAACGTGTACTCTTTTATCGTGCTTTGAGAAGAAAAGGAAAAAGACGCTTTTATTATCACATCTTTTAACACTAGTCTCTTTTATTCGGTTCATATTCTTTAAATCTTTTTATTTTTAATTCAATTCAACTTCTCTCTCTCTCTCTCTCTTTTCTCCTTTCTTTTCTTTTCTTTCTTTCTTATTCTCTCTTTTCTTTCTTTCTTTCTTTCTTTCCCTTCTCTTCTCTCTCTTTCCCTCCCTCTCCTTCCCTCCCTCTCCTCTCTCCTCCCTCCCTC
>NW_020869121.1:222389-224889 GCF_003789085.1 Penaeus vannamei | reverse complement strand
AACTGAGGAAAACAACAACAAACAACAACAAAAACAAACAAATGAAAGATAAAGAAATGTCGATCGTCCTTTTTTCCTCGTTTTAAAAATCACTTGTTACCCAAATTAGAAAAATTACCAAACAGTGTTAAGAGACAGAGAGAGAAAGAGAGAGAGAGAGAGAGAGAGAGAGAGAGAGAGAGAGAGAGAGAGAGAGAGAGAGAGAGAGAGAGAGAGAGAGAGAGAGAGAGAGAGAGAGGAGAAGAGAGAGAGAGAGAGAGAGAGAGAGAGAGAGAGAGAGAGAGAAAGAAATTCCGCTCCTTTCCTTCGCATTTTCTCTTCTCTCAGCATAAAAAAATAAAGAAAGAAATTCAGCTCCTTCTCCCTCAGCATAAAAAATAAAGAAAGAAATTCAGCTCCTTCTTCTCCCTCAGCATAAAAAATAAATAAATAAAAATAAAAATAAAATCCGCTTCTTTTCCTCCCTCTACCCTCGTGAAACGCGCTCTCTCGTCTCGCTTTATCTCGCGCAATCTCGTCCATCACGGCCTCTTCCAAGACGGACGGTAACGTAGCGAGCCACAAGGACACTCTCAGGTTCCCCTTTAACACTGTGGGGTTGACAATGTAAGCCAAGACACCTAGTCTCCCCTTCCCCCTCCCCTCCCCTCTCCCCTCGGTATTTTTCCCTCCCCTTCCTCCCTCCTTCTCTCCCTCCTCCTCCTCCTCTCCACCTTCCTCTCACCCTGCCTTTTCTACCTTTTTCTTCTTTTCCTTTCTCTCCTCCCCTCTTTTCTCCTCCCTTATTTCTAACATCCTTCTTCTTCTCTTCTTCCCTTCTCCTTATCCATTCCTTCTCTCCCTTACTTCTTCGCCTCCCTTACTTCTCTCCCTCTCTTCCACTCCATCCCACTTCTCCCATCCCTTTCTCTCTCTCTTCTTCCCCTTCCTCCCTTTCTTCTTCTCTCCGTCTTTCCATCCTTCCCCCTTCTTCCTTCCTCCCTCTCTATTCCACTCCTTCCCCATTCTCCCATCCCTCTCTCTCTTCTTCTTCCCCTCCCCTCCCTTCCCTTCCCTTCTCCTTCCCCATTCCTCCTCCTTCACACACCCTTTTTCTTTTCCTTCTCCTTCCTGACATATCCGGCTCTATTACCTTTGTTATCAATTCTCCTTTATTCTTGTTAACTTTTTCTCTTTGTCTAATCTATTTTCCCTTTCTTTGTTTCGTTCGCTTCTTTTTCTTTTTCTTTCCTTCTTTTTCTCCTCCTCCTCCTTCTGTTTTTCCCCTGCTCCTTTTTTCCCCACCTCCCTCTCCTCCTCCTCCTTCTCCTAATCCTCCCTTTCTTCTTCCTCCTCCTCTCCTCCTCCTCCTCTTTCCCCACCTCCTCCAGTTTCTTCCTCTTTTCTTTTTCCTTCATATTCTTTTTCCTCGCCTTTCCCCCCTTCCTCTCCCTCTTCCCCTTTCATCTCCCTACCTCTCCCTCTTCGTTCGATGCCTGGACCACCAAGATAGACTAAGGATGCGCTACTCCCACCCATTCCTCCACCCCCTCCCACCACCCCGTCGCCCATCCCTCCACCTCTCCCTTCACTCCCTTTTTCTAGCGTCGTCCTTTCTCCTCCCACCACTCTCCCTCCTTCCACGATTATTCTTTGTACCTCCCTCCTCTCCCCCTCCTTCCACCCCCACCACCGCCGCCCATCCTTTCTACCTCCCTCCCCCCCTCTCTCCATCCCCACCCTCCACCCTTATTCTTTCTACCTCCTCCTCTCCCCCCTCCTTCCACCCCACCCTCCACCCTTACCCTTTCTACCTCCCTCCACCCTCTCTCACCCCCCTCCACCGCGCCCATCCTTTCTACCTCCCTCCACCCCCTCTCTCCACCCCCCCCACTACCCGCCGTCCATCCTTTCCACCTACCTCCTCTCCCTCCTTCCACTCCCACCACCGCCGCCCAACCTTTCTACCTCCCTCCACCCCCTCTCTCCACCCCCCTCCACCACCACCCATCCTTTCCACCTCCTTCCACCCCACCTCCCACCCTTACCCTTTCTACCTCCCTCCACCCCCTCTCCCCCCCCCCTCACCGCCACCCACCCTTTCCACCTCCCTCACCCCCAACCTCCACCATTACCCTTCTACCTCCCTCCACCCCTCTCTCCACCCCCCTCCACCGCCGCCCACCCTTTCCACCTACCTGCCCGCCCGCTTTTACGAGTCTGCTACCTGGAAAGCGGTTCCCGAAAATAACACGCGATGTATGTTTATGTGGTGAAAAAAATACCTTGTATGCTTAAAGAAAAAAGGTTTTCTTCTCCTATCTTTTCCTCCCATTATGCGTTTTTCTTTTTTTTTCTTTCTCCTTTTGATGTATTTTTTCGCTTTCTCTGTCTGTTCCTTTATTTCTATCCTATCCCTTCGCTCTCCTCCTCCCTTCGTGTCTTTTTATCCTTCTCTCTTTCCTTTTTTTTTTTTTCTTTTGATTTATTATTTTTTTCGCTTTCTCTGGCTGTTCCTTTC
>NW_020869121.1:212389-217389 GCF_003789085.1 Penaeus vannamei | reverse complement strand
CCCATTTTCCTCCTCACTTTCCTCCTCTTTCTTCATCTTCTCTTGCCTCCTCCCTCCTCATCATCTCAATCATCTTCCTTCCTTACCTCCTCATATTCCTCCTCCTCTCTCCTCTTCTCCTTCCCACCCCTATCCCTCCTCCCCTCCTCTCCTCTTCCCTCAGCCTTTCCTCTGCCCATCCTCCTCTCCTCCCCCGTCCCCCCCCTCCCCTCCCTCTCCCGCCTACTCCCCCGCCTCCTCCTCTCACGACCTGTTTGCTTTTCAGTTGCATCAGAACAGCTGTTGGGCTCTCGCTGTACACCTGTATTGCGTGCACCTGTAATACGGCCTGTGTTTCTCTTTGCTTCGTATCTGTGCGTCTCCGTCTCTTCTTTTCTTTTTCTCTTTCATATTCTCTGTTATCTTTGCTTTGGTAGTTCCCTGTTTTTTTTACCTGTTCTCCTTTTCTTTCCTCGTTTTCTCTTTGTCTGTTTTGTCTATTCTCTCTCTCTCTCTGTCTCTCTCTCTCTCTCTCTCTCTCTCATCTCTCTCTCTCTCTCTCTCTCTCTCCCATCTCTTCTCTCTCTCTCTCTCTCTCTCTCTTCTTCTCTCTCTCCTCTCTCTCTCTCTCTCTCTCTCTCTCTCTCTCCTCTCTCTCTCTCTCTCTCTCTCTCTCTCTCTCATCATCTCTCTCTCTCTCCTCTCTCTCTCTCATTCTCTCTCTCTTCTCCTCTCCTCTTCTCTCTCTCATAATCTCTCTCTCTCTCTCATCTCTCTGCTCATTCTTCGTCTTTGCCTCTCTCTCTATCCTCTCCGTCTTTCTCTTCCTTTTCCTCTCCTCGAGACCTACATCCGTCTTCATCTGTTCCTCTCTCTCTCATTCTCTCGCTCTCTCCTCTCTACTCTTCTCTCTCTATCTCTCTCTCATCGCTTCGTCTACTCCTCTCCCCTCCCTCTCTCATCTCTCCTCTCGCACGATCTCTCTCTCGGTCTTCTTCTCTCGTCTCTTCTCCTATCTCTCTCTATCTCTCTGTATCTCTCTTCCCCTATCTCTCTCTCTCTCTCTCTCTCCTCTCTCTTCATCTCTCTCTGCTCTCCTCTCGTCTCTCGTCTCCTCTCATCTCGTCGTCTCTCTCTCTCTCTCTCTCTCTCTCTCTCCCCTCTTCCTCTCTCTCTATTCCTCTCGTCTCCTTCTTTCTTCTGACCCCATTTCTTTTGTTTCGTCCTCCCTTCTCCCCCGCTTCTTCTCCTCTCCCTCATCCCTCAGTCCTTACCCCTCTCATTCTCCCCCCATCTTTATTTCTCCCTCTCTTTCTCTCTTTCTCTCATTAATACCCTCCTTCCTTCTCTCTCATCATTTCTTCTTCCATTTTCTCTCATTATTTCTTCCTTTCCATCTTTCATTATCTTCTTCCTTCCATTTTCTCTCATTATTTCTTCCTTCCCTCTTTCTCTCCTCATTATCCCATTCCTTCCATTTCTCTCTTTATTCTCCTTCGGTCTTCATTCTCTCATTATCTCTTCCTCTCTCCTCTCNTCCCCTCCTCTTCTTCCTTCTCCTCATCCTCAACCTGTCCACCCTCCTCCTCTTCCTCATCATCTCCCCCCTCCTCTTCTTCCTTCTCCTCCTCCTCGACCTGTCCCTCCGCTCCACCCACATATCCACTTCCACCTCCACCTGCTTCACGTGAGCTTAGATCGGATGACTTTCACGAAACCACACAAATCTCAGAGATTTTTTTTATAAATATTCCGAAAAACTGAGAAAAAAACAATCTGTATTATAATCGACCCTCCCCCCCTTCTATCCTTCTTCCCTCCTTCCTCCTTCCCTCCTTTATCAAAATAAAAGTCTCCTCACCTCATTTTCTTCTTCGGAATCCTATATTGCGGAATTGTATACTGAGAAGGAGAGAAAAGAGAGAGAGAGAGAGAGAAAGGAAAAATAAAACAGTGACCACATATTCCTTCTATCTATCGTGCATTGAAACTTGCATTACGAGGGAGGGAAGAGGAGGGAGGGAAGGGGGGAGGGAGGAAAGGATGGAGGATGAGATAGAGAGACGGAGAGAGATAAATAGAGAGACGTAGAGATATATAGATAGATAAAGAGACGGAAAAATAGATAGAGAGACGGAGAGATAGAGATAAAGGGAGGGAGAGAGGGAGAGAGGGAGAGGAAGGTAGGGAGAGAAAGAGAGAAAGAGACAAACACAAGAGAATAAGAATAATAAAAAAGAAAAGAAAGCACAAGAAACCAAACCAAAAGAAAAGGAAAAAAAAAAAAAGTTTCCCTTTCGCTCCCTTCGTCCTTCTCTCCGTCCCTCTCTCCTCTGGGTATCAGGGCGAGCATCTTGGGCCGCTTCTGTTTCACGCTTGGGATAAGGTGGCTCCGGATCCCCGCCCTCTGGCTCGCTCCTGCCCCTCTCCGGCTCTCTGGCTCTCTCTCTCTCTTTCTGGCTCTGGCTCTCTCTCTGCTCTGGCTCTCTCTCTCTCTTTCTGGCTCTGCTCTCTCTCTCTCTTCTGGCTCTCTCTCTCTCTCTCTCTTTCTCTCTCTCTCTCTCTCTCTTCTGGCTCTGGCTCTCTCTCTCTCTCTCTCTCTTTCCCTGTTTATCTGTCTTTGTCTCTCTCTTTCTCTATCTATTAGTCTCTCTCTCTGTCTCTGTTATCTGATTCTCTGGCTATCTCTGTCTCTCCTGTCTCTGCCACCCCCCCCTCTCCCTCTCTCTCTCTCTCTCTCTCTCTTCTCTCTCTCTCTCTCTCTCTCTCTCTCTCTCTCTCTCTCTCTCTCTCTCTCTCTCTCGCATAATACAAGGGCATTTAGACATGTAAACAGATCCATCTGCATGAAAATACATATACATATACTCTAAATAAATAAATAAATAAATACTGTAAATGTTGCATTCCATTTACAATAATAAAATCCCAAAAAGATAAATATCAAGCAAATGGAGCGTAATACCGTGGAAAAGTACACGAGAGTACAAATTTGCTGAATCCGAGTAAAAGCTGCTCATTGCTGGCTGCATCAGTCGGTATAATCCCCCCCCCCCCGGCTCCCCTACCCTCTCCCCCTCGTCATGACCAGTTAGCCACCTGATACCCTGACCAACCCTGCTCTCTCTCTCTCTCTCTCTCTTTCTCTTTCTCTATCTCTCTTCTTTTCTCTCTCTCGCTCTCCCTTCTTTCTTTCTTTCTTCTCTCTTCCTTTCTTTCTCTCTCTCTCTTTATCTATCTCTCTCTTCTCTCTCTTTATCTTCTCTCTCTCTCTTTCTTACTTTCTTTCTCTTTCTGTCTTCGGTCTGCCTCTCTTTTTCTTGTTCCAATGCTCTTCCTCTCTCTCTCTCTCTCTCTCTCTCTCTCTCTCTCTCTCTCTTCTCTCTCTTCTCTCTCTCTCTCTCTCTCTCTCTCCTCTCTTCCTTCTCTCAATCTTTCTCTTTCACTTTCTGATTCTCTCAACCTTTCTGTCTGTCTGTCTGCCCGACGGCCTGCATACCTGCTTTTCTGTCTCTGTCACTCTTTCTCTCTCTCTCCCTCACTCTCTCAACAAATTCAAAAACCTACCTGTTTATAAACTAATTAACATGCACACCTAACAATTATGCATTTGATTACCTGTCTCTCGTTCCATTTGCTTGTTTTCCTATCCTTCTTTCATTCGTTCAATTCTTTCCATCCCACCCTTTCTTTATCCATTTCTTCCTCGTCTCTTTCTTCCTCCTTTTTATCTTTTTTTCCCACCCCTTTTTCTTCGGTTGACAATCTCACCCCCTTTTTTATTGTCATTCTCTCTTCCACAATGAAGTCTAGGCCACATTCCGCCAAAACGAGAAAAACAAGACAATGCTTCAAGAAAAAAAAGAAGAGAAAAAAAATATGACAATGGCATACGTAAACTGAGACGACTTACAGAGGTGACACAACCTTGGGTCACCTGTTCGATCGGCTTGCCTTGCGTTTTTGCTGTCAAGCCGTTTGTATTTGGGTTGATTCGCGTTGAGGAGGTTTCGGTCGGGTTTGTTCACGGGCTTAATTCTTTCAAGCACAGACACGCACACGCATAAATATACACATACATACGCATACAAACACACACACACATATACATACATATATATACACACACACATAAACACACACACATATATAAACAACATACATAACACACACATATATATATATAATATATATATATATATATATATATATATATATATATATATATATATATAATATACGCACATATTTATATAATAATAATAAACAGTATATTACTGATGTAATGTAGAGGCATCCATTGTGTATGCGTGTATTTTTTTCCTTCTTTCATCTCCATCTCTCTTGTCTTATCATATTCATTCTTTTTTCCTCGTATTCCACTTCCTCAGTCATTATCTTCTCCATTTCCTCATCACTGTCTTCCCGACCCACTTACTTCTTTTCCTTCTCCATTTCTTGCTCTTACTCTTTTTTCGTCTTCCTCTTCTGATTCTAATTTTCCTTCTTATTATTTTTAATTTCCTTCTTTGTCTTCATATTTCTTCCCCTTCTCCGTCTCCTTCTTCTTCTTCTCCTCACATCCTCCTTCTCTCCCACCTCCATTTTTACTCGAACCTCATATTCCAAACTGTCAGTCAAACTCAAAATGCCCATAATATCTTTTCCTACATTCCCCAACCATTTCTCCGCCTCTCGCCCTTCCCCTTTCTCTCCAACACTTCTCCCTCTCCCACCCTCCCTCTCCCTTCACCTTCCTCCATCACGTCCAGCTCGACTTATCTCCCTCTCTCTCCCTTCTTCCCTAAGACCCTAAATCCCCCACCACCTTCTCTACCTCTCGGACCTCGTCCCTTACCGTCTCCTCCTTATAACTCTACTTCTATCGCCACCTCCTCCTCCTCCTCCTTGACTACTTCCTCCTTCCTTCCCCTCGTTCTTCCCCACCATCTCAATCTCCTCCCTCCTCACTCTTTTCTAACTCCCCAACCTTCCTCATACCACTTACCTGCTCCCCTAAC
>NW_020869121.1:192915-194469 GCF_003789085.1 Penaeus vannamei | reverse complement strand
CCAGCTACAATCTGATTGGCACACCCCGTGTGCCCCCCAAGTAATCACTGACAGTCGTAATGGCACCCTGTATATAATAATCTGCCCCCCCCCCAGATCTTACTATGTAGCACATGGAATGTTGCACATATGTGATATATGTTAATATACATATATTGAGAAATTTAGGAAGTAACCAAATCTGATATTTAAAGAAACTTCAGTATAGGTTCCAGGGATAGGTAAAGTAAAACCAAAATTACAAAATTACCAAACCACTTTATAGAATGTACACATATCGGGTTTACTTACAAAGCGTTATCTTCCTATGGTCGACCTTTTTATGGGTGATTTTCATACAGAGATTTTAAAAGAAGTGGCGAAAGTAAGATCCATGACCCTTCTTATTTTGAATCATCATATATTATAATATATATATATTATATATATACTATAATATATATAGTATCACTACTATATATACATCTAATACATATATATATATATATAAATATATATATAATATATGTGCTGTGTGTGACTGTGGTGTGTGAATGCTGTGACCTACAACACAGACTATGTGTTTGTGTGTAGTGTTGTCAATATAATATATATATATATAATAACTATAATATAATATATATAATATATAATAATACTATAATAATATATAATATAATATATGTATTATGTATATTTATTATTATATTTACACCACACACACAAGCGATAAAGCACTTGCAATGAGTAAATGTGAATAAATGGTCTAAACAAAGAAAAAAAAAATCGGGAAAAACATTGAAAGTTTTAAGTTTTTCCCAGTATATCTAGAGTCATTGAAAGGGGCAAATAAACCTCACTTTCCCTCCCTCACTTACCCTCACCTTCCCTCCCTCCCATTCGTACAACCTCCCCCTCTACTCCCTCCCCCATTCCCTCCTTCCCTCCCTCCCGATACCTCCCTCCTCCCCCTCCCTCCCTCCCCCCCTCCATTCCTCCCTCCTCCCTCCCCATTCCCTCCCTCCATCCCCCTCCCTCCCCATTCCCCCCACCCTCCCCCTCCCTCCCTCCCTTCCCTCCCCCTTTCCCTCCCTCCCTCCCTCCCGCCTCTCCTCCTCCCTCCCTCCCCCATTCCCTCCCTCCTCCCCCTCAACGCATTCCCTACACTCTTCTCCCTCCTCCCTCCTCTCCTTCCCTCACCATTTCCTCCCCCCCCCTCCCTCCTCCCTCAGCCTCCTATTCCCTCGGCCTCCCTTTCAACAACCCCATTCCCTCCCCTCCCCATCCATCCCTCTCCCTCCCCCATTCCTCCCTCTCTCCCTCCCCCATTCCCTCCCCCCATATACCTTCCCTCTACCTCCCTCCCTCCTCCCTCCCCATTCCCCCCCTCCCTCCCTCCCTCCCCCATTCCCTCCCCTCCCTCCCCCCCCTCCCCCATCTCCTCCCCCCTACCCTCCCCCATTCCCTCCCTCTCTACCCTCCCCTTTTCCCTCCTCCCCATCCCCTTTCCCCTCCCTCCCTCCCCTTTATTCCCTCCTTGCGCCCCCCCCAAGTTCCTCACGAACCCACCTTTCC
>NW_020869121.1:162915-165415 GCF_003789085.1 Penaeus vannamei | reverse complement strand
GAGATTCCATTAATATATATTTTTTATTTTATCAGCGTTATGGTCGTCAGTATCGGAATCACCATCCTCATTATCGTCATTGCTGGTATTTGCTTTGTTCTTCAGGATATCAGTTTTCTTCGTATTTCGCTCCTTTCTCCTTCTTCCTCGCCTTCCTTCGCTCGCATGTCCGGGGAAGAAGGTTCCCACGATAGCACGATGCCTGGCATGACGAGGATAAATTCCTGACTCTCAAAGGTATTTTTTTAAGGATTCTTTTCTGTCTGTCTGTCTGTCTTCTCTTCCACCCTTCTCTCTTTCTGTCTGTCAGTTAATCTCTTTCTCTATCTATCTATCTATCTCTATCTCTCCCTCTCCTTCCCCCTCCCTCCTCCCTCCTCCTTCCCTCCCTCTCCCTCTCCTTCTCTCTATATGGCGTGCGATTTTATGTGAAAACATATCCTATGTTTAGAAAATTCCCAAAACCTCAGAAAGACCCAAACACTCACGCGCAACAGAAAGAGAAAAAAATGCCCCGCCTGGCCTTCATGAGCAGTAGCCGACAGCCCAGTTGGTCCAGCGAAACCATTACCATTACACAACCTCGTCACACAGCCGGATTTCGTTCCATCAACCGGCCCTTCAGACGAGCAGTTCGACGTTGTGTCACTGGTCTTGCAGGTAAACATTCCCACGGCGCTGGTGTGGGTCTTGGCGGTAAGGAAACGAAGGAGGGGAGGGAGGAGGAGGAATTCAAAGGAGTGAGGAGGAGGAGGAATAGAGAGGGGGAAAGGATGAGGAAGAGGAGGACTTGGAGCTGGAGAGGAAAAGAGAGGAGGGGGGGAAGGATGAGGAGGAAGAGGACGACTTGGAGCTGGAGACGGAGTTAAAGGAGGAGGAAAAGAGAGGAGGGGGGAAGGAAGAGGACGACTTGGAGCTGGAGGAGTTAAATGAGGAGAAGGAGTTAAAGGAAGAGGAGGGAGAGGACGGCTTTGGGCTGTAGAAGAGAAGGAAGAGGGCTTGCAGCTTGAGAAGGAGTTAAAGGAGGAGGGGAATGGAGGATGTGAAGTTGGAAGAGAAAACAGAGGGAGAAGGTTCTAGCGGTAGTAATGGAGGAGGAAAAGAGAGGAAGGCGAGGAGGGAATTGAAGAAGACTGAGGAGATGGAAGCTAGAGAATTTTTGGACTGCAAAGTGGTGTGTATGTGTACAAAAGGTTTACATTCCCAAGTGGTTGTGTGTCTACATATGGTTGAATTTGCGTCTTCGTGTTCGTGTATCTCTTTTTATCATTGGAAAATTGGAAGAGGTATTGCAGATATTGGTATGAATGATGTATATTTGTGTGAGCGTATGTGTATAAACATTTGAAGATATATAAAGTCATAGAATGAGAAAACCTCTACATGAGGTAATTGTTGCTATTTGTGGCCAAACGGAGACAAGAAACCAAGGATACTCGTATGTTACTCAGAAAGAAAAACATCATGGAATGAAATAGCGAAAAACTTGTTATTTTCAGCTTTGTGGTGATAGTGTGGTGCCAACTAGTCATTACTTTGTGTTAGCATTACTGCTATTATTACTACCATGTCGTTGTTATTATTAGCATTATTATCTTGAAGGTTATGATAACAATGATAAGAACACTGGTAATGATGGTGATGATCATTATGATGACGACGATGATGGTGGTGATGATGATAATAATGATGATTATGATGACGATGATGGTGGTGGTGACGATGATAATAATAATAATAATAGTAAATAATGATAATGATAATCATGATATTTATACATAGTTTCATCATCATCATCGATTATTAGTATTATCAGAATTTTTAAAAATTGATTAATCATCATCATAATTATTAGTAATGTAATAGTTATTATGCATTTATTTTTAGATTTAAATTGAAGCTTGGGTTTCAGAAATCCAGATAAACTGGAAAGTAAACGATACGTGAATTAAAGACAACAACACAGTTTTAAGGAATGTAAGGATTCCATGGTAGAGATTTGGTTTTAGTGAGAAATAGGAATAATAATTTGAAACATAACAGGATTCACATAAAGAACGATGATAATGAAGAATTAAAGAAAATGAATTGAACGATTTTAGATAGAAATAATTCAAGTAAACGAAAGATAGGGAAGTACAAAAGCTATACTCTGAAAGGGGAAGAAAGGGAGAATAAAGATATGAGTAAATTAAGATGATAAAAAAAAAAACGTACTGGACACAGAATGATAGAAGCTTTTTGTTCACAATTCTTGAACATTTGGTGACGCAGGACTCCACAATGGAACTTTAGGTGTTCATTTTCCACTCTTGGAATTTGTGATGAAAAAAAGAGAAAACACAAGAATATGGAAATTCAGTCCATCTCAAGAATGACAAACAAAACAAGAAACGAGAAAGAAGCAACAAGAGGAGTCGAGATAGAGAAAAAAAGTACGAAAAAAAGTTAAAGGAGATATAATATCAATGAAAATGCAAAAAAAAAAGAAAACAAATGT
>NW_020869121.1:152915-157915 GCF_003789085.1 Penaeus vannamei | reverse complement strand
CTCGACCCACCTCCGAAAGGTCTCGTCCATCCTCCCTCTCCCTCCCTCCCTCCTCACACCCATCTTTCTTCCCTCATCAGCCCTCCCACAACCGAGTCCTTCATCAACCTACACCACTGACTCGAAATTACTTCACCCGGAGGAACAAAAGGGAGGGGAGAGAATTGGGGGCCCACACACCCGAGCACAGCTCACCCTCTAACAAATGGCTGTTCTTTGGAGTATAATTCCTATTTTTTCCATCACTACGTGATTCTCGCTGTTTAAACTCGCGTCTTGGCATATCTTTGTTTGTTTTAAATTAATATTTTATTTTAAATGTTTTGATAATTATTCACCATATCTTTTACACTTCTCCACCTAAATTTTGCTATTTTTTTCAATAATTTTTATCATTTCTTTCTCCTCTTCCCTAAAGAAGTATATATGTGTGTGATATATGTATACACACACACACCATACACACAACCACACACACACACACATACACACACACACACACACATACACACACACACACACACACACACACACACACACACACACACACACACACACACACACACACACACACACAACACACACAAACACACAAACACACACATATACATATACATACGTGAGTGCGTGCGTGTTTATGCGGGTATTATGTTATCAGTTATAATTAACATTAGTCACCGAAGACAGTTCCGATAATGCTGATTAATACCGCAGATCTCATTGTCATCTTCGTGCTTAATTAGCGTGGTTGTAATTGCAATTATTGCCCTATAAACCATGTTCATTATTAGGCAAGACTTCTGACTACTTCTATTAACTAACCAGTTTAATCAATGCCACGTCTACACAGTATTATAGCAGTATAGTAGTAGTAAGTAGTAGTGTAGTAGTAGTAGTAGTAGTTAGTAGTAGTAGTAGTAGTAGTAGTATCAATTTATTAGTATCGTATTATTGTCATTGCTATTGTTGTTGAAGTTTTATTATATATTTTTTATATTATTCTTATTCGTATCGTTTATATTGTTGTTATATTATTGTTGTTATTATTATTATTTATTATCACTGTTATTATTATTTTTATTATTGTCATTATTATAATCATTATTATTTTCATTGTCATTTAGCAATATTATTTCTAGTATTACCAGTAGTATTCCTGTTACTATTACTCCTATTGTAATTATCATTGTTAATTCTATTACTACCATGATCAAGATCATTATGATTACTATTATTACAATTAAATCATTATCACCATCGCCATTATCAAATGATTAATCGTCATCTTATTGTGGTCGGTTACACCTGCAACACTGAAGAGCGAATGTGTTCTCGTGCGGATCAAATAATTATCATTATTATTTTCTTTCTTGGTCACGAAGCAGCACGCGTGTTTGAATTTTTTTTTTTTCTTTTCTTTCTTTTTTTCTATCTCCTTTTTCCGGTTGATTTCATGCTTGTCTTCTTTCCTTTGTTCTTGTCTTGATTTTTCTTTCTCTCTCTCTTTTTTTTTTTTTTCTCTTCTGTTTTTTATTTACGTTCCACTCTTTTCCTACATTTTCTTACTCCTTATCCTCTCTCTCACCCCTTCCCTCCTTTAATCCCTCTTCTTCCTCTTACTCCCTCCCTCTCGCTCTCCCTTCTCTCTCTTCCCATCCCTTCCCTCCTCTACACCCCCCTCCTTCCTCTTATCCCCTCCCTCTCCCTCCTCTCGCTTCTTTCTTCCCCTCACCCCTTCCTCATCTATCCTTCACCCCCTCTCTCTTCTCATCCCCTCTTCCACCCTCCCTGATCTTTCCTCTCGCTTTCCCTCCACCCTTCCTCCTTTTCTCTCTCTCCCCATTCGTAGCCCGCGTGTCATGGCGCCCCCCCCCCTCCTCCCCTCTCTCCATGTTAACTTCCTCCCCTCCACGTGTTAACTTCCCTCGAGTATTTTATCTTTTATTTGTTTCGTGCAAGAACTCGTGGATTTCTGGAGTTGATAAATATGAGTCATTCTCTTTTTCTTTTTCTTTCTCTCTCTCTTTCTCTTTCTCTTTCTCTTTCTCTTTCTCTCTCTCTCTCTCTCTCTCTCTCTCTCTCTCTCTCTCTTCTCCTCTCTCTCTCTCTCTCTCTCTCTCTCTCTCTCTCTCTCTCTCTCTCTCTCTCTCTATCTATCTCTTTCGTTCTCTTCTCTTCTTTTCCCTTGTTAGCTGTGCCTTTTATATATACAAGTAAACGTATTGATTTTGTAGCCTGTAATATTTATAATTGTGTGTGTATGTATGTTTGTATAAAAAAGAAAAATCCTTTTATCTTTCTTCTCTTCCTTTCACTCCCTTTCGTTCCTTTTGCATACACATTACATTAATTTTCGGGTTCATTACCATTTTTTCTAGCAAGTTTTTATCCAATGTTTTCAGTGCCTCACGTTGCATGTAGCTCAGTGCTGACCGTAGGGCGATCAATGTACCTTCGTGTGAATTAATTACGTGTGCATTTTAAATTTATTTCAGTTGCTTTTTTTAGAGGAAAATCAATGGCTCAGCTGGTTTGTTGTGGAAGGCTAAGGACATGAGGAGATGGGAGTCAGCAACGACAATAGAACCGACCGAGAGAACATGAGAGGAGGAGTTAGGTGACGAGGCAGCGGAGGGAAGAGTGAGACGAGAAGGCGAGCGTTACGCAGATGAAAATGAAAGGAGCATAGCCATGTGGACAGTGACGAGCGACACGAGAGAAAGCACCAGCTGAGGAGCACAGCGGAAAAGCGCAACCCCTAAAAACACGAGGATGAGCGCGAACGAAAGACTCTGACCAGATGAGCGTGGATAGCAGCGCTGGCCAACCCGACTAGAAGAGTACCAAAAGGAGAAATCACAAATCAACCTATGCGATACACCGACTGAATAGCCAAACAAACAGAAGCTCCTCCACACAAGGACGTACAGAAACAGATGGCCAAAACACACTGCCACACAACATAGCTAGGACATTACCCATGTACAGAAAAAAAATTCAAAAAACCAGATATGAGACGGCTCAACTAGACTCTGCAGAACAGACACAAACAATCCATATATCACCCGAACTAGTACACAGCGCGATCACACTATCCAGAACCGTAAGGACAACTCACCACACGATCACTAGACCTCAATCCTACACCTCACACACCACGCGCCTCCCCCCCACCCGCCATAGTTCACTAATACAATCATGAAAACCATCCCGTACCATCTCATACCTCTACTATACTACCTCACAATCGCCTATTCTCTTAAGACACGCGTTCTTCGAAACAGGGCCACTCAACTTTCCAGACCTACCCTAAAACCAGATGGCGATCCCTGTTTGCGGACCTAGACACGGACCCTACATATCCCACTTCATCACAGCAGAGATACGACTGTGCACAAGCTACATACTTCATGCGCTCCATCGTTTGGACAAAACAATCTCTGTGCTATAGCTGTACTGCCTCTGACCTAGTCTGTATGCCGAATACTCGAAATCCGCTTGCGCACGAATACGCAGTACGAGTCGCTTGCCGCGTGAAGAGAGCGAGACGGAAGAAAGACGCGACACCGCCAATGCACTAGTCCCGGCATTGTGAGAAACCGGAAATCGCAATAGACTCATAAACACCACTGTAATTCGCAGGCTCCATTCCACTAGACTGTAAACCTGACACACATGCGAACGAGACATCGAGAGAGCTAATGAATACGAAGAAAAGACAAAAAAGAGAAACATCGACAGGAATCATAAGAAACCAAATCTCCGCAAATTCGTCACCCAATTCGTATCCTATTCTTCGTATCGCACGTTCACCCACGCCACTTAAAGCGCTCACAGGCAGGTAGCGATTAATAAGAATTATAACTGGAATTACTTTTCATTAGCTGTTCTGACCTCAATTGTGACGTGAGAAGCCGAAGTTAACGACCGTCAAATGCCCAATAAGAAGCAACTAGACCTGAACAGCGACACAGATAAGCTAATGTTACTTATATGAACTTTGAACTGAAACAAAGGTTAGGAGTGTAGTGTAGCAGCAGTAACGGTAGTGTGAATCTGTTATTGAAATTGGTTGTTAATCTGCTATAACAAGTGGGTTTGTAGACTCTGTTGGTGGTGTTATTGGTCCTCAGGCATTTATGTTCGCAGGAACGAAGGAGAGAGAAAAATATATATAAATGAAGAAAGATGAAATAGAAAGGGAAGTATATATGAACATCCGCAGAAACTAAGAAAATCGATAGTAAACCAGACTGGAAATAAAAAGGAAATGAGGTGAAACAGAAGAAAGAACGGGAGACAATTGCTTAAAAGACACGAATTAAACATAACAAAGAAAAGAAACAGAAGAGGGACAAGAAGAGGGAAAATGATTACACTAAGGAAGGAAGAGAAGAGATAGTAGTGAGAAAGAAAGAAGAGGCGGGGGGGGGGGGGGCATCAGCCAAAACACCGCGTAAAATGAAAGGAAATAAAAGCCAGGGAAGGAGAAGAGAAAGGAGGAAGAAAGGGAGCCGAGATGGGTGGGACGGGAAGTGACCGAAGGCAGGAAAAGCGGCGGGGGGTTTCCTCGGAATAAAAGACAAAACAAAAGACAACGAAAAGAAAAGAAAAGACAGAAGAAAGGAGGGAAGAAGAGAGGGCGGAGCGGACGGGAGGAGGAAAATCACCGACAACTTCCTGCGGCGTTCACACGACCCGTTATAATGGCGACCTTTGTGACCCTGCCTACGCCTCCGCCTTACGCACTGGCGCCCGTCGTCTGCTTTTTGGGTCATGTTGTCGGGTACATCGCGGCGCCTGATTTTCTCATGGTTATATTTGTTTCTGGGTTAAGAATTTGTATCGTGTGTTACCTTTTTACTTTATTGCTTACTGTCATTCTTATTTTTGTTAATCATTATTATCATTTGATTATTATTTCATTATAGATATTATATTATAATCTTTTTTTTATTTCTTTATTTCATTATTAATTTGTATTTCTATTATTAAGCGAT
>NW_020869121.1:137998-140498 GCF_003789085.1 Penaeus vannamei | reverse complement strand
AAAAGATAGGTACGAGAGAGAGAGAGAGAGAGAGAGAGAGGAGAAGAGAGAGAGAGAGAGAGAGAGAGAGAGAGAGAGAGAGAGAGGAGAGAGAGAGGGAAATAAAAGGACTGGACTAGAAATCTAATCATGGAAGGATGAGAATCATTAGAGAGAGAAAGTGAGTAGAAGCTGTGATTAAATCGAGAAAAAAGGGAAATGAAAATGGGGAAAATACAGAGAAGGATGGGGAAAACAAAATGGAGAAAGTTAGGGAAAAACATAAAGGAATTAGGAGAGAGAGAGAGAGAGAGAGAGAGAGAGAGAGAGAGAGAGAGAGAGAGAGAGAGAGAGAAGAGAGAGAGAGAGAGAGAGAGAGAGAGAAGAGGAGAAGAGAGAGAGAGAGAGAGAGAAGACGAGAGAAGAGAGAGAGAGAGAGAGAGAGAGGAGAGAGAGAGAGAGAGAGATGAGAGAAGAGAGACCTGAGAGCGGAGAAAGACGCGAGACGAACGGAGAGAGGGAGAACAAGAAGCGAGGAGAAAACGCGAGAGAGAGAAGGAACGGGAAAGACACAGGATGAGAGAGAGAGAAGAGAGAGAGACAGAGTGAGAGGAGAGGGAATCGAGAGAGAGGAGGGAAGAGAGGCGGAGTAGGAGAAGAAGATGAGGACCGAGAGGGAGAAGGATGGAAGCGGAAGGAGACCGTTAGGAAGACGACGAAAGGAGAGAGTAGAGGAGAGATGAGGAGGGGACTGAGGAGGAGAGAAGAGAGATGAGAGAGAGAGAGAGAGAGACGGGAGGAACAGAGGTACACGAGAGAGTGGCGAAGACGTGGAGAGAAGAGACACTCGCAGTGAGGGTTAGCGCAGCCAGAGATGGAGTGAACGACAACGGACCGAGGAGAAACCGCGAGACGAGGAGAGAAGACGAAAGACCGGGAGAGAAGAGAGAGAGGAGAGGGAGGCGAGACGAGGAGGAGAGAGAGAGAGAGAAGAGAGAAGAGGAGAGAGGAGAAGAACGTAGGGAGAGAGGATGAAGAGTAGAGGAGGACGCGAGAGAGGAAACGAGAGAGCGTAGAGCAGGAGCCACAGAAGAGAGAGGAGAGAGGGAAGCAGAGGTAGAGGAGACGAGGGAAGAAGCGAGGATGAATATTCGAGGCGAGATACGGGAGAGAGGAGAGTGCAGAGAAAAAGAGAAAGGAGCGGCGTGAGAGAGATGGAGGAGGAAGAGAGAGATGAAGAAGGCCCACAGAAGGGACTCAGCAGATCTATTGACAGATGGAGTCGCCTCATGCCTCCCGCCTCGAGGAACTTGGCAAGGTGAAGACTGCTTGGTAAGTAACATACTTGGTAAGCGCTGTTTTCGGATGTTTACATTCTTTATATTTATAGGTTCCGTTATAGTTGTTATTCCATTATTCGTTTATCAGTTGACTTCTGATATCATTGATCACTCCGAGACTCTATATTGAGTGTCACTGTCGGAGACTCTTGTCTGTCTTAGTGCAGTGACGTGCTAAAGAGATTTCTAGTGGAAGGAGATTAGTGTGTCTAAGTATGAGGTCAGTAATTTGTAATCTAATTCTGTTACTTCACTGTTTTGGGTTTATTTAATATATAGTATTACTGAATCATTTCGTGTAAATGTGGACTGGCAACATGAATATAACAAGATAACTTTTGTATGTATAGTATGTACGTTAACATTATCTTTCTTTTGCTTTTTCATTTGCGATTTGATTCCGAGATTTGCGATGTCAATTGCTAAATAAGATATTTCCAACATTGTACGAATCGAGCATCAAATTTTACAGTTACCATCACATCTACATGGCACTCTCATGTAATGAGGATAATTAATACGCCATTCAGACCGAGTTTAACTTCATGCCTCGGCTGTGTAAATGAGAGAGGCTGGAGAGAGGCAGGGCCGGTCACGAACGCGTGGGGGAGGAGTGGAAGAAGGAGGATATGTTGTCGGAGGGCGGGTTGAGGGGGGATTTCGTATCAGAGTGTCCGGCGAGCGCATGAACCTAGTTCGATGGGAGGTGGTAGTGACTGGTCGGGATTAGGGGTGAGAGCGCCGATGGAGTTGGGGTGGCTGTGTCAAGAAGCAAGGGCATTCGGGGGGCGGATTGCGGTCCGGAGTGACGGCCGAAAGGGATAGCTGACGAGGGGGCCGGAAGCTATAATTTGAGGGAGGTTTCACATCTAGAGGTGGGGGGGGAGCAGCTGTGGACGCTGTGTGCTTTTTTGCCGCTGACTTTAGGGTCGTTAAGAGATATACGGGGTTTAGTGTTCTCTAATTGGTTTGTTGTCTTCGTTGTTGTGTTGGGTATTTTGTCGCTTTAGGCGGCTTTTTTTGATTATTTGATTATTAAGGGATTTTGTGGTTGTAGGTTTTTGATACTTACCTTTCGGCTAGTGGGTCAATTGCGCCTATCGGTGGTTTCTGATGCGTGTGAATGAGGGTGAAGTTGTGTTAGTTAAATCCCGTATGATTAATGGGGATTGCAAAAGATC
>NW_020869121.1:125039-127539 GCF_003789085.1 Penaeus vannamei | reverse complement strand
TGGAAAAGATATCCCTGATAATAAACAAGAAGGAAAGATAAGTAAAAACAAGAACAAATATGTACGAAGAAAGTTTACAAATAAACAACTAGATCAGTACAAAAAAAAAAAAAAAAAAAATGTAGCGGACAGGATGGTGAAGAACATGTAATTTAGACTCAAAGTTTGCAGTAGACAACAATACAGTGCTGTTGCAAGGGTAAGGGCGGGTCTCACGTTGCACAGGAAGTTGGCAGGGAAATTTGGTGTAAAGAGGGGGAGGGGGGTTAGTGGGGGAAGTACTTCTTTTTCTCCTCCTTCGATTTCTTCTCTCCTCCTCCTTTTTCCTCTTCTTCTCTCTTCTTCTCCTTCTTCCTCCTCTTCTTCTCCTCCTCCTCCTTCTTCATTTCCTTCTTCTTCATCCTCTTCTCATTCTCCTCCTCCTATTTTATTCTTCTTATTATTATTAGTCTCCTCTCCTCCACCCCTCCTCCTTCCCTCCTCTTCTTCCTCTTCTTCCTCGTCGCTTTACGATTTATGCTTTTATCTCCTCTTCCTCTTCTCCCCTCCTTCGTATCTTTCAATTTTTTTCTTTCCTTTCTTCTGACCATAGTTTGTTTCTCTTCTCCTTTTGGCTTCTGTTCCATATTCTTCTCATAATCTGCTTCTTTATTTTATTTTCTTTATTTTTTTTTTATTTTATTTTATTTTTTTTTCATTTTATTTTATTTTATTTAAGGAAATTAGACCATTAATACATCTTGGAGATATATGAAGAGGATATTAAGTAGACACGGATAATTTGATTTCAGATATTTTGATGTCTTCGTTTCTGTTATTTTCTCTATTATTGTCTGATATTATGTCTACTACAACTCTTACCATTGTTATTCTTATTATCATTATTATTATCATTATTAGTAGTAGTATGACTAGTTCTGTTATTGTTGTTGTTGCTGTTATTGTTAATATTATAATTATTATTATCATTATTATTGTTGTTGTTATTAACACTATATTTATGAGCATTGTTATTACTATTGATATTATTATCATTAGTAGTAGTGCTAGCAGTATCATTAATATCTTCAACAGTTTTTGATCGTTAATATTATCCCTTTATTTTACACAAAAAAAAAATAGAAATAATATAAAAAAAAGAAAATAAATAAAATAATTAAGAAAAAATAAAGACTGCGAAAACTTTAAGATAAGAATAGAGAGGGAGAAAAAATATATATCTTGAGATCTGAACGTCAGTCGGCCATCCATCTTAGGCTCCTTGGTCGACCGCCGCTCGCGTGTGAGACGTGAATTCGCGATCCGAAACCCTTCAGCTTCGGATCGGAATCGAAGCAGTTGTCGACTCTATAGACGCGGCGGAAAGTGCGCGATTTCCTGGAGTTTATGCGCGTGGTGTTGCGGTTCGATGTGGGTGGGTTTCTTGTGGGTTTATTGAGGCTGGAGAGTGGGTTTGGTCGTGGGAAATCTTGGTTCGTATTGCAGAAAGAATTCATGCTTTGAAGGCTAGGTGTTTAAAGCCACATACACGCGAGTGTGAATGTATGTGTAGATGTGTATGTATGTGTAGATGTATTTATGCTAACAGGCATATTAATGCATATATGTTTATGTATATGTGTGTGTGTGTGTGTGTGTGTGTGTGTGTGTGTGTGTGTGTGTGTGTGTGTGTGTGTGTGTGTGTGTGTGTGTGTGTCTGTGTGCATTCCAATCTGCAGCCTGTGCGTGTATTTCACCATGTTGCTGCATCACGGTTTTATTTTGATATGGCGTCATTCAATGAAATATTTACCTTCATGATCACCCACTACAAAACAATATAATCATAAGAATATTGCTTCACTCTTGAAGGTTATATTGGTAAAATAAAAAATGCTTATCATTATTTGTAATTAATCATATTTGCATTATCAAGGCTCATCATTATTTCATCTTTATTATGACTGCAATCATCGTATTTAATGGTTTTGTTAAAATTTGTTACCTTCTGGCAAGTGACAATAGCTTTTTCTCGAAGAATGTGATGAATCAGAACCGAATTTTGCTTCTCTATGGCAATTCACCGCGTATTAGTCATCAGGGTATAAGACACCTTATGCTCATAACACTTGAATTCTTTCGATTCTGTGTGCACGCTTGCACACACACATACACGCACACACACACACAGCACACACACACACGCACGCACGCACGCACGCACGCACGCACGCACGCACACGCACACACACACACACACACACACACACACACACACACACACACACACACACACACACACAACACACACACCAACACACGCACACACACACACAACACACACACACACACACACACACACACACCACACACACACACACACACACACACACACAACACACCACACACACACACGCACACCACACACCACACACACACACACACACACACACACACACACACACACACACATCACACACATACAAATGTACAAAAAAGATTTGACCTTGTCCAAACTACA
>NW_020869121.1:115039-120039 GCF_003789085.1 Penaeus vannamei | reverse complement strand
TCTCTCGGAGAAAAAAATTATCAACAAATTTTATGTTGTTGAATGTATTAACAAAAAGTGTGCCAATGACTTCCATTTCTAAGTATATTTCTAAGAATATTGTATTTGGAGTTTTATTTGATTATTTCAAGCCCTGCAGCCTTCAATGAATATAAAAAATGCTAGTAATCTTATACATTTCAAAAGTTATATTTTGCGACTGTATCTCAAACTTACATAGTTTACCCGGGAAAAAGAAAACGAGCACTCGCTATATTCAAAGAAAATGTAGTATGCCTGGGTGACTTATTCATATCAAATATAAAGGGTCCCTGTCTATTTCAACATAATGAAAATATATTAGAATTAACTTGCTTTATTATTTTCGGAGAAAAACGGTGTTCTTTGCGATCACCGTAACTATCCCCTGCTATAAAGAGGAAATTCCTTAAAGTTGATGAAAATACCACCATATCCTACTGTCATAGAATCTATAATCTGGCGGGACTTTACGCCTTTGATCTCGTATTCAGGAATGGTGTGGGGTTCGTGAAGCATTTCCTGCAACTAGGATGACGACGGGTGGACTTGACTAAATGCCTCGGGTACATTTCTGTTGCTAGACTCCTCTCCTTACCGCCCGCACCCCCCCCCCACCCTCTTTCTCTAGCCCCTCCCTTTACCTCCTTCCTTCTCCTTTTCTCAATTCCTATCCCCTATCTATCCTATACCCTCTCTCTTACCCTTCCCACTCTTCTCATACTCAACCTTCTTTTATTTCCTTCATACCATGTTTACTCCACTTCACCATCTCAGCCCCTCCCTCTTACTCCCTTTTCCTCTCCCTTCCTCCTTTCTTCATCCTTTCCACTGTTCATTCCCATATTCATTTTGCCACGCCTTCCTCCGCCTACTTCTTTGTCTCCCAGCCCCTCCCTACTTATCTTCTCCCTCCCTTCTTCACTTCCTCTCTCCCTTCCTCAGTCCGCCCACCCTCCTTCCCTCTCTCTCTCGAACTGTCATCCCTACTTTCGACTTCTCTGTCTTCCTCTCCACCCTCTCCCTACCGCTTCCCCTCGCTCTCTCCTCTCTCTCTCTCTCTCTCTCTCTCTCTCTCTCTCTCTCTCTCTATCTATCTATCTATCTATCTATCTATCTGTCTATCTATCTATCTATCGATCTATCCTTTCTCTTTCCTCTCTCTCTCTCTCTCTCTCTATCTCTCTCATTCTCTCCCTCCCTTTCCTTCCCCCCTACATCTTCTACTCCTCCCTCCCTCCCTTCCCCCCTCTACATCTTCTACTCCCTCCCCCCCTCCTTCCTCTACATCTTCCACTCCCTCCCCCCCCCATTCATCTCCCAATCCCCCCCTCCCTCCCTCACCCTACATTCCCACTCCCTCCCTCCTCCTTCCCCTACATTCCCATTTCCTCCTTCGTCCTCCTTCCCTCTACATCTTCCACTCCCTCCCTCCACCTACTTCAATCTCTCCCAATCCTCCCTCTCCCCTGCAACTCCCACTCCCCCTCCCCTTTACATCTCCACTCCCCTCCCTCCCCCTACAATCTCCAACTCCCCCCCCTCCCCCCTCCCTCCCCTACATCTCCCATTCCCTCCCTCCCTCCTCTCCCAACATCTCCCATTCCTTCCTCTCTCCCACTACATCTCCCATTCCTTCCCTCCCTCCCCCTCCCCTACAATCTCCCACTTCCCTCCCTCCCCTACATCTCCCACTCCCTCCTCCCTCCCCCTCATCTCCCACTCCCTTCTCCTCCCTCCCTCCCTTACATCTCACACTCCCTCTCTTCTCCCTCCCCTCTCCCTCCTCCCTCCCCCTCCTCATCTCCCACTCCTCCCTCCCTCCCTTTACATCTCCCCATCCCTCACATCTCCCACTCCCTCCTCAACATCTCCCACTCCCTCCCTCCTACACATCTCCTCACCCCTCCCTCCCCTTACCATCTCCCATTCCTCCCTCTCTCCTCCCTTTACATCTCCCACTCCCTCCCTCCCTCCTTTACATCTCCACTCCCTCCCTCTTTTACATCTCCCACTCCCTCTCTCTCTCTCTCCCCCCCCCCCCTTAACATCTCCCTCCCTCCTCTCCTCCTCCCTCTCTCCTCCCTCCCCCTACATCTCCCACTCCCTCCCTCCCTCCCTCTCTCCCTCCCTCCCCCTACATCTCCCACTCCTCCCTCCTCCCTCCCTCTCTCCTCCCTCCCCCTACATCTCCCACTCCCCTCCCTCCCTCTCCCTCCCTCCCTCCCTCCCCTTCTCCCACTCCCTCCCTCTTCCCTCTTTCCCCTCCCTTTTACATCTCCCACCCCCTCCTCCCTCCCTCCTTCCTCCGCTTCCCACCCATCATCTTTTCTCACAAAATAACCGCCATGTTGGAACAAAGGCTCCATTCTTGCTGTCTGCGGCCCCGTTTGTCTTTGCCACCGAACGCCTTTCCAATCGCCTTGACTCTATCCTGCTCATTTGATGCATTGTTCTTAAGAAACCTGTTTGGGAAAGCGAAGAGGCAGATAAGGAAAATGAAAATAACCTTGATGTAAAGAAAGAGAAGAGAGAAAGACGAAGAAAAAACAAGAAAAACAACAACAGAAGCACGTTGGGTGAGAATTCGCGTCGTTTGTTTTTTTGAGGAATTTTGGTCCTTCGGTTCGGTGTTGATTAGGTTCAAAATGGCTTCTGGGGTAGGGTTTTCCTTTAGCAATTTCCTAAAGGGTGTGTCTGAGGAATTCTTGACTTCGTTTGATCTGCTTGATTTTTTTTCTTTTATTTATTTATGCTATCTCTCTTTCTCTTTTTGGTGATATCGGTCATGGTGAAAGAGCGGCCCTGTATTTGCAAAAGATTCTTTCTCTTTCTCTACCCGCCCCTCCTCTCTCTCTCTCTCTCTCTCTCTCTCTCATCTCTCTCTCTCTCTCTCTCTCTCTCTCTCTCTCTCTCTCTCTCTCTCTCTCCTCTCTCTCTCTCTCTCTCTCTCTCTCCCCAATATCTGTCTATCTATCTTTCTATCTTTCTTTCTCTGCATTATTCATTTGTCTCTATTTGTTACCTTACGTCAAGGAACAAGAAGAAGAAGAAAATGAAGGGGAAGGAAAAAGGAGAAAAAGAAAAGGAAGAAGAAGAAGAGGAAGATGAAAGAGAAAAAAAAAAAGAGGAAGGAGAAGAAAAAGGAGGAGGAGAAAAAGAAAAGAAATGAAGATGAAGAAAAGGAGAAGAAGACGAAAGGAAAGAGAAAACATAAAAGAAAGAAAAAGAAAAGGAATAATTAGTCGAAAGAGAAATAAAAAGAAGAAGAAAAAAAAACACAGCTTGTGACCTGTGCAACATTTCCATGAACCCTTGTCATTCCTCCTCGACGTCCCCATTCACGCCTGTCATCTCGCGCTTGACTATGCCAGTAGCTGGACGGCCGGAAATCGAACATTGCAAGTCATTTCCGAACACCTTGGCTACGGCTTGGTCATTTCCCAACGCCTTGATTCTGGCTTTGTATTTGGTCGCTTTGAGAGAAAGGGTTGAGGGGGATGGAGTGGGATAGGGGGGGGAGAGGAGCTTGTGTGTTTTTTTTTTTTTTTTTTTTTATTATGATTTTTTTTCTTCTTTTTCTTCTCCTTCTTCTTCTTCTTCTTTTTTCTTCTTGGTGAATTGGGTTTTCCTGTGTTGGGCTTGGTTGGTTGCCCTGGTTTGACTTGCTGTGGTTTGAGAGAGTTTCTGTTTGTGCACACCCGGCCAGTTGTCTTTGCTCTCTCTCTCTCTCTCTCTCTCTCTCTCTCTCTCTCTCTCTCTCTCTCTCTCTCTCTCTCTCTCTCTCTCTCTCTCTCTCTCTCTCTCTCTCTTTGCTATCTGTCCTCTCGCTCTGTCTATCTCTCTATATATATCTTTCTGTCTACCTATCTATCTATCTTTCTCTATAATCTCTCTCCCTCTCTTCCTCCTCTGCTTTCCCTCCCCCCCCCCCTACTTCCTCTCCCCCCCCCCCTTCAATTAATTCTTAGCTAGACCTACCATCATTGAACCAATCTCTTGCAATTTACCATTAAGTCTCTTTCATTACACTTTCACTCTCTTATTGATTAAAAGAGACAATGGTCGATTTAATTTTATTGTTCCTGTTATTATATCTTTTGGCTGATTGTTATTATCGAGGTTCTAGTTGTGATGACCAATGCTGTCGGATTATTTGGTTTATTGCTAAATGTGTGGTTGTTATTATTATTGATCATATCTATTGTTTATCGTCGTCGTCATCGTCATCATCATCATCCATCCATCATCATCATAATCATCAATCATCATATATCATCATCCATCATCAATCATCATCATCATTCATCATCATCATCATCATCATCATCATCATCATCGTCATCATCATCATCATCATCATCATATCATCATCAATCATCATCATCATCAATCATCATCAATTATCGTCATTATTATCATCATTATCGTATCATTACCACATCATCATAATCATCATCATCATCATCAATCATCATCACCATATCACTACGTCATCATCACTAATCGTCATCAATCATCATTATGCATCATCATCATCATCCATCTAACATCGCCCCCACCACCACCACCACCAGCACCACCAACCCCATCACCACCACCACCCACTCCCACCCCCCACCAAATCACCACCACACCACCCCCCCACCCACCACCACCATCACCCACCCACCCCCCACACCCCACCCCCATCACACCACCAACGCCCCACCCCCACCAGTATACACGGCCCCCCGCCACACCTCCCGCCAAACACCCCCTCCCACCCATCCCCCACACCCACCACAATCACCCAGCCACCACCCACCCCCAACACCCCCCTCCCACCCCACCCCCACCCCCACCACAACAACACTCCGCCCCTCGCGTCGCCTTCTTCTGCGTTTCCCGGTCGTGTCCGCTCCGCCGCGGTCGCCTTGCTTGTCCTCGTCCGGCGTTTCTGCGTGGCGTCAACTCGCAGTTCGCCTCATGCAGTCATGGTG
>NW_020869121.1:85465-95465 GCF_003789085.1 Penaeus vannamei | reverse complement strand
GTGTGTGTGTGTGTGTGTGTGTGTGTGTGTGTGTGTGTGTGTGTGTGTGTGTGTGTGTGTGTGTGTGGTGTGTGTGTGTGTGTGTGTGTGTGTGTGTGTGTGTGTGTGTGTGTGTGTGTGTGTGTGTGTGTGTGTGTGAATGAACATATACGATTAGATTTAGGACGTTCAATTTGACTTGTCACAGTGTTACAGTGTTATGTAATGATGTTTTATCAATGCGTGAAATGAAAACTTGTGCAGTCATATCTCTACAACAGCATTTCGTAATATATGGGGAAAGGGCAGAGAGACAGAAGGAAGAGAAAGAGATTAGAGCAAAGGAGAGAAAGAGAATAAAGAGAAAAAGAGAAATGAAGAAAGGAGTAATGAAGAATGAAGTAATTAAGGGAAAAGGGTAAGGAGTCATCAATTGGAAAAGAAGAGAAATAAGTTAAGAGAGAATGATTATCATCCTGGTGAGAAAAGGCAAAATAGAATAAGAAACAGAACGAGAACAACAGAGAAGAAAGAAAATGGAAGATAAGAAAGGGAATGGGGGGGGAGGTAGAAAAAAAAAAAAAAAGAAAGTAACACGGACATGAGGGGAAATTAAAGAAAAAACAAGACAAAGGAGAGACAATAAAACGGAAGAGAAAGAATAGAATGAAAATGAAACTATTGTACACGGGATCCAGCTTGTGGAAAATAAGGAAAATAAGAAGTAAAGGAATGAAGGAAGAAGAAGAAAAAACGAAGAGAGAGAAAGGGGGAAGTGGGGAGGGAAGGAAAATGAGGAGGGAAGGAATAAAAAAAACAGGAAACAAAATTGAAAGGGAAAAGAAACAAAAAAACAAAAAAGAGTAACAGCAAAGACAGAAAGAAATAGAAAAAAAAGTGAAACAGAAAGAGAACAAAAGAGGGAAGACAAAAGCGAAAAGGAAGGAAAGAGAATTTAATAAAATATCTCGCTGGCAGGAATCCCTCTCCCCCCAACATGGACTTGTATGGTCGAGTGCCTGTCAATTGGCCTGACTTAAGGAGACTTAACGGGTTCGTGTAATTGCTTTTGCTGTTGCGTCGTGTTGTGATGTATTGCAAGGGGCGCTGGCACTGGCCTTCGAAAGCGAGGTTATTTTTCCGTGTTTTTTTTTTTGGGGGGGGGGGTTGATGTATCTATTTTAGGGTATGAAAGGGGTTTCTCTTTTCCTTCGTCGTGTTTTTTTTTTTTTTTTTTTGGGGGGGGGGGGGTGGTATTGGCATTTTTTAATTCATTTTGTGTAGATTTTTTTTATTTATTATCATCATCATCATCACCATCATCATCATCATCATCATCACCATCACCATCACCATCACCACCACCCACACACCACCACCATCATCATCACCATCCATCATCATCATCATCCATCATCATCATTCACCATCACATCACCATCACCATCACCACCACCACCACCACCATCACCATCACCACATCAATCCCCACATCACCCACCATTCATCATCATCATCATCATCATCCCCCCCCTCACCACCACCACCACCACCCTCACCCCCCCCCCCCCACTATCACCACCATCCTACACCACCCCTACCAGCGCACCACCTCCCCCCCCACTATCACACCACACCACCCTCACCCCCCCCCCCCCACTATCACCCACCCCCTACCACCACCCTCACCACCACCATCCACCATCGCCGCCCGCCCTCCTACCCGCCCGCACGCCCGCACGCCCACCCGACCGACACGAGAGGCCAGAACACGACGGAAGTTACGGCGAAGGTCCCACGGTGCTACCTGAGGCGTAATCTAATCCTGGAACACCTGTTTTATGGCTCGGGGTGGATTGCGTGGCCGGCCGTGGTGGATGATGGATGGAGGATGGTGGATGAGTGGATGGAAGGATGGTGGATGAGTGGATGGCGAGGATGGTGGATGATGTGGATGGGAGGATGGGGATGAGTGGATGGAGGATGGGATGAGTGGATGGAGTGGAATGGGAGACTGGTGGTTGAGTGGATGGTAGATAGGTAGATAAAGATTGGATGTGCGGATGGTTGATGGTAGATGATGGAGGGATGGATGGTAGATCGTAGATGGCCTATAGTGGACTGGTAAATGGTAGTTGGTAGATGGAATATGGTTGTTTGATTAGTGGTAGATCGTAGTTGGTAGATGGTAGACGGGTAGATTTCTTCTCGTGTTCCTTAGGTAATCTCTGTTGTTGATTTGTTATGTTTTGTTTGTGTCTTTAGTACCGGAATGGTTATTGATACACATGCATACGTAGTTACTAAAATAATTCAGTAGTGTAATATTTGTTTCTGATTAAGAAAAAAAAAGAAAAAAAGAAAAAAAAATCGGTATGTCTTATTTCTCCACTCCTAAGTACACATTTGATTTAATATTGATTCTTGATATAAAAAAAATCGCCGAACACAGTTTTATTCTTCCATTTTTTTCCTTCGACCAGTAACAACTCACAAAATCACTTTGGTCTTATTTTCTGCCTTTGCAAGTCTCAAGCTTCAACGAACGACTTGACACGGTTCAGATAACAAGCGAGGGCGTGGCTTGGACGGGGAAACACACGGAATTATCCCGGAAAACTACAATAACTTGCGATAAATTCCCGTCCTCTGTTCGCCATTTTTTTTTCCTTTTTGTTAATTGTTGTTTTTTTTTTTTATTATTTTGTTATTTTATTATTTTTTTTATTTTATATTTTTTATGTTATTTTTTTGTTATATTTTTTAATTTATTTTTTTGTTTTTTTTATTTTATTTTATTTTTTAATTTTTTAATTTTGTGTCTTTTTTCAGTTAGGATTATTTTGTCTTTATATTTGAAATATTTCGTTCCTGACAAGAACGCACATACACCCGCTCCCCCCCCCCCCCCCGCATCCCTCCCTCCGCTCTCCTTAACACCTGCTTCCCTACTTCCTCTCTTTCTTAGCATCTCTTTCCACCCTTCCTCTTTTCCTTCCTTCCTTCCTCTATCTAGGGCTTCTCTCCCTCTCAACACCCCTCCCTCTCTTCCCTTTCCTTTACAACTCATTTCCTTCCTTCCTCTCCTCCTTCCTTTCTCCGTTTATGTGTTGGTTCTCTCCCATCTCTTCGCCGTCTCCTCCCCCCTCCTAGCCACTCCCCGTTCTATTCTATCATCCTTCTCCTCCTTTCTTTTCCTCCATTCTCCGTCCACCTTTCCGGTCCTCTCCAGTCCCTTTCTCCCTCCTTCTTTATCTTATCTCTCTTTCTCTCTCTCTCCTCTATCTCCCCTCCCTCCTTCTCCTTCTCACCTCCTCCCTCACATTCCCTTTACCCTCCTGTCCATTCCTTCTATCCTCCTCATCCTCTTACCTACTTCCCCCCTGCTCCTTCCCTCCCCTTTTTCCCTCCTACTCCCCCTTGAATTCTCCATCCCCTCCTTCCTACCCTCCACCTCCCTCCTCCCTCATATCCCCCCTCCCCCTACATGCCTCTTCCCTCCCCTCCTCCTCCTACTCCCCCCACCTCCCTCATATCCCCCCTCCTCCTCCCTTCTCCCCTACATTCCTCCCCCTCCGTCCTCCCCCCCCCTCCCCTCCTACTCCCCCTCGCGCCTCCCTCCCCTCCCCCCTTCCTTCCCCCCCCCCCTCCTCCCTCCCTCTCCCCTCCCTCCTCCCCCCCGGCCCCTCCCTCCCCTCAGGCGAGGCGAGGCGGACGCAGCGCCGCCGAAACGCGAGACGAGGCGAAGCGAACCGTGGCTCGTCGGCGCTTCCTATCCCCCTGGACGACGTCATCCCGTCCGCGATTCCACCCAACGCCGGAAATGCTACGGAGGGGGGTGTGGGGTGGGGGTAGAGGGTGGGGAAGGGAAGGGAAGGGGGGTTGGAGAGACGGGTGGGGAGGGATGGACGAAAGGGGGGTGGGAGCGGGCGGGTAGAGGGGTGGGGAAGGGAAGGGAAGGTGAGAGAGAAGGGGGTAGGGGGCGGGGAAGGGAAGGGGGGTGAGAGAGAGGGCGGGGAAGGGGGGTGGGGATGGATGGACGAAAAGGGGGGTGGGGAAGGGAAGGGAAGGGGTGAGAGAGAAGGAGAGAAGGGAAGGTGGGGAGTAGAGGGGCGGGGAAGGGAAGAGGGGAGGTGAGAGAGAGGGAGGATGGAAGGGAGCGATGACGAATGGGGTCGGGGGGGGGAGATGTGAAGGGTGGGATGGGATGAGAGGGTGAGAGGAGTGGGATCTTATCACTATCGTTGTAATCATGATCATAGAAATGATGATAATGGTAAAAGAAAGTATTGATATTGGTTGCAATGGTAATGGTAATAATAGTAATAATGATCATAGAAAAATGATCATTATAATCATGGTGATAATGATGATAATAACGATATTTTTCTTCTTAGTATTATCATCTTCATTTGTATCGTTATTATTATTATTATTATCATTATTATTAGTATGATGGTTATTATTATAATATTTATCACTATTATTGTTGTTATCTTTTTATGATTATTACTTTTATTATTGTCATTGTTATCATCATTGGTGTTAATATTAGTAGTACTATTATCATTATTATTACTATTATTATTAGCATTAGTATTAGTATTATTTTCATTGTTATTATTGCCATTATTAATACTATTATTATTATTATTATTATTATTATTATTATTATTATTATTATTATTATTATTATTATTATTATGAGAACGATGATGATGATGATGATGATGATGATGATGATGATTATTATTATTGTTATTTTTATTTTTATTACTATTATCATCACCATCATCAACAAAACCATAATTATTATTATTATTGTTATTGTTATTATTAGCAGTATTGTTATGATTATTATTACTACTATTACTATTACTACTAATATTACTATTACTATTACTATCATTATCTTCATCATCATATCATCACTATCACCATCATCGCCAGTAAAGAAAAATATAATTAATTTGCCAGCGTCCGCAACACCTCGAATATGCGTCAACTCAATCACTCGTTAACCGCAAAACAATCTTTTCTAATTAAGTCTTTGCTCTGCTGAAATTCTAGGACTTGCGGATCTTGTAATGAGCTTTAATGGTTTTATTTTTAGTCTTGTGTATCACTGTATTAGTTCGAGCCTCAGTGTAGCGCGTCAGGATAAGGGGGACGTGTTCATGAGTTTATGATGATTGGTGTTTTGGATGGTTGGTCTAAATGGGTGGTTTAGGAATGGGATTCGAATTGTTGATATTGTATGTTGTTATTTTTTATTTAATTTTTTAATATGTATGTTGTTGTTTTTTATTTATTTTTTGTTGTAATATTGTATGTTTTGTTTTTTTATTTAATTTTTGTTGTTAATATTGTATGTTGTTATTTTTTATTCATTTTTTGTTGTTAATATTGTATGTTGTTATTTTTTATTTATTTTTTGTTGTTAATATTGTATGTTGTTGTTTTTAATTTAATTTTTGTTGTTAATATTGTATGTTGTTACTTTTTATTTAATTTTGTTGTTATATTATATGTTGTTATTTTTTATTTAGTTTTTGTTGTTAATATTGTATGTTGTTGTTTTTTATTTAATTTTTTGTTAATATGTATGTTGTTATTTTTTATTTTTTTTTGTTGTTAATATTGTATGTTGTTTTTTTATTTTTTTTGTTGTTAATTGTATGTTGTTTGTTTTTTTATTTTGTTGTTAATATTGTATGTTTTATTTTTATTTAATTTTTTGTTGTTAATATGTATGTTGTTAATTTTTTATTAGTTTTTGTTGTTAATATTGTATGTTGTTGTTTTATTTAATTTTTGTTGTAATATTGTATGTTGTATTTTTTATTAATTTTTTATTGTAATATTGTATGTTGTTTTTTTTATTTATTTTTTGTTGTTAATATTGTATGTTGTTATTTTTTATTTAATTTTTGTTGTTAATATTGTATGTTGTTACTTTTTATTTAATTTTTGTTGTTAATATTGTATGTTGTTATTTTTTTATTCATTTTTTGTTGTTAATATTGTATGTTGTTATTTTTTATTTAATATATTGTAATTTTTTATTTAATTTTTGTTGTTAATATTGTATGTTGTTACTTTTTATTTAATTTTTGTTGTTAATATTGTATGTTGTTATTTTTTATTTAATTTTTGTTGTTAATATTGTATGTTGTTATTTTTTATTAGTTTTTTGTTGTTAATAATTGTATGTTGTTATTTTTTATTTAATTTTTGTTGTTTAATTGTATGTTGTTATTTTTTATTTAATTTTTTATTGTTAATATTGTATGTTTGTATTTTTTTATTTATTTTTGTTGTTAATATTGTATGTTGTTATTTTTTATTATTTTTGTTGTTAATTTGTATGTTGTTACTTTTATTTAATTTTGTTGTTAATATTGTATGTTGTTTATTTTTATTCATTTTTGTTGTTATATATTTGTTATTTTTGTTGTTAATATTGTATGTTGTTTTTTATTTAATTTTTGTTGTTAATATTGTATGTTGTTACTTTTTATTTAATTTTTGTTGTTAATATTGTATGTTGTTACTTTTTATTAATTTTGTTGTTATATTGTATGTTGTTATTTTTTTATTTGTTTTTGTTGTTAATATTGTATGTTGTTGTTTTTTTATTTAATTTTTGTTGTTAATATTGTAATGTTTGTTATTTTTTATTTAATTTTTATTGTTAATATTGTATGTTGTTATTTTTTTATTTATTTTTTGTGTAATATTGTATGTTGTTTATTTTTTATTTAATTTTTGTTGTTAATATTGTTGTTCTTGTTTTTATTTAATTTTTGTTGTTAATATTGTATGTGTTATTTTTTTTTAATTTTTGTTGTTAATATTGTATGTTGTTGTTTTTTTATTTAATTTTTGTTGGTAATATTGTATGTTGTTATTTTATTTTAATTTTTGTTGTTAATATTGTATGTTGTTATTTTTTATTCATTTTTTGTTGTTAAAATATTGTATGTTGTTATTCTTTATTCATTTTTTGTTGTTAATATTGTATGTTGTTATTTTTTATTTAATTTTTGTTGTTAATACTGTATGTGTTATTTTTTTATTTAATTTTTTGTTATTTTGGTCTATTGTTGTATAGGTTTTCATTGGTAGCTTAATGTGTTGGGTTTATTATGATTATGATTAAATTGATGTATATTCTGTTATGGTTTTATTATGATTGTGATTAAATCGCGGTTGTTTTATGATGATGATAATTGCAATAACAAATCTTCTACCTGGATCGAATCTACAGCTATATATGCCATTAGGATATTGATTAAATTAAAGCTTTTGTTGCATCTATATAAATATTTCTCGTATTTTTTATTATATTTGTTCTATCTATGAATAACTCGTGGTTTTTTCTATTGATAATTATTGTAGTATCACATATGGTAGTTATGATGTGGTAGTTATGGCTGTTCTGTAATATACTCTGCAGTTATTCGGCAATAATTGTGACAGTGGAATTCGTGCAAAATTCGTGCAAAGAATTAGCATTGAAATCATATTCGAAGGTTATTGCACGATTTCTCTTTCTCTTGAGTGTGCGATAATGCCCAAAATATCGACCATTTCTCTTTCTCTTTATTCTTCTCCATTTCTCCTCTTATTCTTCTCTCCCTTCTTAATCCACTTCATCTTTTTCTTTTTTCCCAATCTTTATCTTCCATTTCTTCTCCCCCATTTTTTTTATTCTTATATAAGAAGGCGAGAAATGCCTGTGGTGTGAGTTCTAAGTAAAGTGATGTAAAAGTTTAAGCAATTGTAATTTTTTTACCATTCATCATTTCCGTTATTGTTCTCGCCTTAGGGAAGTTACGATCATGAGGTCATACAGAGCTTGTGGTTGTAATATTGGTTGTGTTGATAGCGATGCAATATACAGTCAAATCTTCAGTCTTTGTCTATCTGTCTGTCTGTCTGTCTGTCTCTCTCTTGTCTCTTTCTTTCTTTTCTCTTTTCTCTTCTCTTTTTCTTTCTCTTTCTCTCTCTCTCTCTCTCTCTCTCTCTCTCTCTCTCTCTCTCTCTCTCTCTCTCTCTCTCTCTCTCTCTCTCTCCCTCCCTCCCTCTCTCTCTCTCTCTCTTCTCTCTTCTCTCCTCTCCTCTCTCCACCCTCTCTCTCTCTCCTCTCTCTCTCTCTCTCTCACTTTCACTTTTCTCTTTCTTTCCCCCCCCTCTTCCACCTCTCTCAGCCCCCCCTTCTCCTCATTCCCTCTTGAATGTACTGTATGTGTAAGTATGGGTGTATGTGCGTGTAGGGACAGGTGCATTTACAGTTACAAAGTGCCATCAAGTGATGAAAATGTTCACGGTGATATTCAAGGTTATCTGAAAATGATATAAGATCACCAGATATTCCCATCAGAGGAAACGTTTCTTGATCGCCGTGTTCTTGATGTTCAATATTGTTTCAAAAATGGTGCAGAATTATTGGTATTTATATATCAGTAATGGTATAAAATTTTATAGTTTTATGAATCTTAATTTGCGATTAGTGAAGCGTCGCTAAACAAGGAAGGATTTCAGTATTGAGATATAAAAAGGAAGAAAAATATTAGCCATTTAAAAGGATGGATTGGCAACCTAGCAAACGTTTCGGTCTGCTGGCCATCCACAGGAGCGAACGTCAGTGTCGATTCGGAAGCCGCGAGTGACGGTATGCGCGCGTGTGTGAGCGTATTTTAACCCAGCGAAAGTGCGTTTTCTTTGATGTTTCCGACAGTGATCGTAACAGAGGCGCATATATACACAAGCATGGCGCGTGCTTGGCGAAATTTGAACGTGTTTGATCTAATGCGACGTGAGAACGAAGTAATTTTGAAAAGGAAAGACGAGGGAAGTTTAAAAAACGGAAAATGTGGATGCGAGAATACGCTTTTTGCTGTGCTTGTCTCTCCTTGAACGTGATGAGGCAGTGATGATGTGTCTTCGGATGCGGTGATGATGGAGGGGTATGGATGGTTTAAGGATTGTGAAAGAAAGAGAAAAAGAGAAGAAAATATATACATATATATATATATATATATATATATATATATATATATATATATTATATATATATATATATATATATATATATATAGGGAAAAAAGACTTCTAGGGTCTAGGAAATCGACTTAAATAATATTATCAAGAATTATCATTCCTCGTTTTCTTGTTACCTTTGTCTTCTTTGTCTTGTATTTTGTATTTTCCATATTATATTATTATTGTTACTCTTATTATCTTATTATTGTTACTTTGCACTATCTTGTATTTTCTATATTGTATTGTATTTCATAATGGTATGATAACATTTTTATATATGTGCATGTTTATATATATATATGATATGTGTGTGTGTGTGTGTGTGTGTGTGTGTGTGTGTGTGTGTGTGTGTGTGGTGTGTGTGTGTGTGTGCGTCGCGTGTGTGCGCGTGTGTATTGTATCATTTCCTTCTTATTATATTATCCTTTTGCACATACACACGCACATAAACTCGTGTATTATAGAGAAGAGGGAGGGAGAAAGGAGAGAAGAGAAGCAAGAAATGGAAGAAGGGGGGAGGAGAAAATGAATAAATGAAATAGAATGGGATGGGGAGAAGGTAGGTAAGAAAAGGATAATGAGTGAATAAGGGAGGGAGAGAGAAAGAGAGAGAGAAAAAAAAACAGATAAGAGAGAGGGGGGGGGGGTAAAGAAAGATAGTAAATAAGAGAGAAATAGGAAAGTAGAGAATTAATAAGAGAGAGAGAGAGAAGGAAGTAGAGAAATGGATGAATAAAAAGAGACAGAGAAGAAGAGAAAGAAGGAATAAGAGAGAGGTAAGGAGCCAATAAAAAGAGAAATAGAGAGTTAATTACCGTCTGTAGCTTCCGGCCGAGGAGTCGACTCAATAACAAAGTTTTATTTTTACGATTTTGTCTCCATTTCCAAGCTGTTGTTTTATTCTGATTATTGTTATTATTATCTTATTTATTTCCTTGTTGGTTCTCTCATATTTATTTAGGGTCTTTTGTAA
>NW_020869121.1:72965-75465 GCF_003789085.1 Penaeus vannamei | reverse complement strand
ACATTCATCAAGACGTTCCTGAACATAGATCTCTCCATGTTATCAAAGAAGAGGACTGGGAAGAGGGTAAGTATTACGCGCACTTTTTGCGTGTAGATTGCCGTCACTTTTAGAGCATCGTCCGCAGTCCTTTTGTATATTTTTTCACTCTTATTATTATTATCATTATTATTATTATTTTATTATTATTTATTATTATTACTTTGTGTTCCGTTCTTTCTCTGTTCTTTGTCTAAATACTCTCCCTCTCTCTATCCTGTTAGTATATATATATATATATATATATATATATATATATATATATATATATATGTGTGTGTGGTGTGTGTGTGTGTGTGTGTGTGTGTGTGTGTGTGTGTGTGTGTGTGTGTGTGTGGTTGTTTGTGTGTATGTGTGTGTGTGTGTGTGTGTGGTGTGTGTGGTGTGTGTGTGTGTGTGTGTGTGTGTGTGTGTGTGTGTGTGTGTGTGTGTGTTGGTGTGTGGGTGTGTGGTGTGTGTGCTGGTGTGTGTGTGCATGTGTGTATGTATGTATGTGTATGATATGTCACCATATGTATGTATGTATATATATATCCAAGATAACTTCACCTTTCGAAAATCATATAAATAATCATAAGGCTCATATAATAAACTAGCGGTTGGATCAAGGACGAAAGACGTTGATTTTGATAAATTTAATCGTCCTTTAATATCAAAGAGCATTAAACCGCAATCTTCCATGGAATTACCCGTGTTTTTTTCAAGGTCACCCGTAGTATTTCTCTGCCTAGCCAGTTTCATACTCGTTAGGGGGAGAAGGGTGTGCTGGTGTGTGTGTGTGTGTGGTGTGTGTGTGTGTGTGTGTGTGTGTGTGTGTGTGTGTGTGTGTGTGTGTGTGGGTGTGTGGTGTGTGTGTGTGTGTGTGTGTGTGTGTGTGTGTGTGTGTGTTGTGGTGTCGTGTGTGTGTGTGTGGTGTGTGTGTGGTGTGTGTGTGTGTGTGTGAATGCGTGTGTGTGTGTGTGTGTGTGTGTGTGTGTGGGTGTGTGTGTGTGTGTGGTGGTGTGTGTGGTGTGTGTGTGTGTGTGGGGGCGCGCGTGTGAGTGTGTGTGTCAAGGGCGTGTATGTGTGTGTGTGTGTGTGTGTGGTCGTGTGTGTGTGTGTGTGTGTGTGTGTGGTGTTGTGTGTGTGTGTGTGTGTGTGTGTGGTGTAGGGCGCGCTTGTGAGTGTGTGTGTAAGGGCGTGTGTAAGGGAGTGTGTGTGTGTGTGTGTGAGTGTGTGTGTGTGTGTGTGTGTGTGGTGTGGTGTGTGTGTGTAAGGCGTGTGTGGTGAGTGTGGTGTGTGGTGCTGCGCGTGTGTGCGTGCGTGCGCGTGGTGTGTGTGTGTGTGTGTGTGTGTGTGTGTGTGTGTGTGTGTGTGTGTGTGTGTGTGTGTGTGTGTGTGTGTGTGTGTTGTGTGTGTAATGTGTGCGTGTAACGTGGTGCGTGTTTGTGTGTGTGTCGATATGTTTGCCTTTCTGCATAAGAAAGTGGGGAGATGGAGAACAAAAGAGAGGAACAAAACTAAAAACATAGGAAGAGAGTAAATAAACAAAAGTGAGTAAGAAAGAGAAAGAAGTAAAAGTGAAAGTGAGAGAGAGAGAGAGGGAGAGAGAGAAAGAGAAAACGTCAAACGGAAATCTAATTATGACTCTGTCTCTCTTTCTCTTCCTCTTCCTCTCTTTCCCCCTTTCTTTCTTTTTTTAACCATATATTTTCTTTGTTGATTATATGCTACATTTATTCTCCTCTTGCACTCCTATTCATCCGCTAACTCAACGATTTACTCTTTCTTACTCACTGAATAGACTCATTACTGTTCACTCAATCTAATCCAGCGGCCCAGATGCTACGCTTGATTACTCACTCACAACGCCACCATCGCTCTCTCTCTCTCTCTCTCTCAATCTCTCTCTCCTCTCTATATATTATATATATATATAAATATATATTATATATATATATATTATGTATATATATATATATATATATATACTTACTATTATATATATATAATATATATATAATATATAATCCCCTCTTCTCTCTCTCTTCTCTCTCTCGTCGTCTCTTTCTCTCTTCTCTCTCTCCTCTCCTTGCTTCATCTTCTCCCTTCTCTCTCGTCTCATCTCTTCCTCTCTTCTCTCTCATCTCTCTATTCTCTATCTCTCTCATCTCTCCTCTATCTCTCTCTCTTCTCTCTCTCTCTCTCTCTTTCTCTCATCTCTTCTCTCCTCTCTCTCTCTCTCCTCTCTTTGTCTCTCTCTCTCGGCTCTTGTCTTCTCTCCTCTCCTCGTTCCAACTCTCTCTCTATCATCCCTCCGGGTCCTCTTCTCTCTCTGGTCTCTCTCTGTATCTTCTGTCTCTCTTCTTTCTTCTTCTCTCTATATCATCTTCCTCTCCTCGTCTCGGTCTCTCTTCTCGTCGAATTCTCCTCTTCTCTCTCTCTTCTTTCTCTCTCGGCTCTCTGTCTCTCTCTCTCTCTC
>NW_020869121.1:65000-72865 GCF_003789085.1 Penaeus vannamei | reverse complement strand
TCTCTAACAAAAAAAAAAAAAAAAACAAAAATAAAATATAAACACAAACTTCCTCTCTCTCTCCTCTCTCTCTCCTCTTCTCTCTCCTCTCTCTTCTCCTCCTCTCTCTCCTCTCTGTTCTCTCTCTCTCTCGCTCCTCTCTCTCCTCTCTCTTCTCTCTCTCTGTCCCTTTCTCATTTCACTCTTCCCTCTCCCTCTCTCTCTCTCTCTTCTCCTCTCTCTCTCTCTCCTCTCTCCTCTCTCTCTCTCTCTCTTATCTCTCTTCTCTCTCCCCCTCTCTCTTTTCCTCTCTTCTCTCATTCTCTCTTCTCTCCTCGCTCTCTCTCTCCTCTCCTCTTCTCTCTCTCCCTCATGCTCTCTCTTCCTCTTCATTCTGGGTCCCCTTCTCAATTCTCACTCGCTCACTCTTCCTCTCTCTCTCTCTCTCTCTCATCCTTCTTCTCTCTCTCTCTACTCTCCCTCTGCCTCTTCTCTTCTCTCACTCTTCCTCTCTCTCCCTCTCTCCTCTCTGACATCCCCCATTCATCTCACTCTGCTCTCTCTCCTCTCTCTCTCTCTCTCTCTCTCTCCTCTTCTCTCCTCCTCTGCTCTCGTCCTTATAGCCTATTACTTATATAATATACTATATATAGTATATATATATATTATATATATATAAAAAAAAAAAAAATAAAAAAAAAAAAAAAAAAAAAAAAAAAAAATAAAAAAAAAAAAAAAAAAAAAAAAAAAAAAAAAATAAAAAAAAAAAAAATAAAAAAAAAATAAATAATAAAAAAAAAAAAAAAAAAAAAAAATATAAAAAAAAAAAAAAAGAAAAAAAACAAAAAAATAAAAAAAAAAAAAAAATACAAAAACAATAAAAACAAATATAACATAAATAACAATACTCTCCTTCTCTTAACTTCACACTGCTCCCGCTTATACTCTCACCTCTCTCTCTCTCTCTCCTCTCTCTCTCTCCACTGCTCTAACTGATAACTCATGATATAACTTTGCCCACCCACATCATTATAATACTTAGTATTACTTATACTATTAACTTTTATATATATTAATAAAAGATATTATTTCCCTCTCTCTCTCTCTCTCTCCTCTCTCTCTCTCTCATCCTGTCTCTCCTCTCCTCTCTCTCGTCTTCTCTCTCCTCTCTCTTCTTCCCTCTCTCTCTCTCTCTCATCCTATCCTCTCTTCTCTTTCTTTCTTTCTTGTAACCGGGGTATAGATAATAAGAATATTATATATATATATATATAGGTCAGGCGATAATATATGACGAATATAATGACGGAATATTTATATATACTTTACTTAATACTATCCGTATTACAGTATAATTTATAATATTACTAAATATATATTATATTACTAAATAACTAATGTATATTATATATATAATCTTATATATTACATGTATAATAATTATCCTATATATATTATATTTATTACTATTATTATATATATAATATATATATATATTGTATATATAATCACTATATATAATTTAGTAATATATATATTTTAGAATATATATATATAATACTATATATTCATGAACACAAGCACAACAAGCACAATCACTGTGTACACAAAACATGAAAATGAAAAACTAGCCATAATTGACGAAATGAAAATAAAGCGTAAAACGCTATTTCATTTCTCATGTGTGGCTAGTTTTCAGCTTTATATATAATATATATATATATATTATATATATTAATATATATAATAATATATATATATATATATACATCATACAATATGTATGTTTACACACACAACCACACCACCACACACACACACACACCACACACACACACACACAACACACACATTATTATATAATTATATATATATATATATATATATATAATGTATGTATGTCATGTATTGTACTGTATATATATAATATATATATATATATATATATATTATATATATATATATATAATATATATATATATATTATATCCTCTCCCCCGCCCCCTTTTCGCACCTTCATTCTTTTTCCTTATCTACCTATGTCCTACTCCCTCTCCTTCTTCCTCTTCCTCATTCCCCTGAAAACAATATCTTACTAATGTATTTTCTGGATACAGATCCCCCCCCCAATTCAGGGAAAATCCAAAAATCAACGGGAAACGCATCGCGAGATGGAGAAGTGCTGGGTGAAGGGTTGGTGAGGTTGAAGCCTGGCGAACAAGGCGTGAACACATGGGGAGAAGGGGGAAGGGAGGGGAGGAAGTCAAATATTGTTATACTGAGTGTTTGTCTGTGGATCGGTACGGGGCCGCTTAAAGATGTATCAGCTGATTTCGCTGATCTTATTTTTGTAATTGCCCTGGTTTCTGTATATCATTTCATTATCAATTTTATCATTTGGGTATTATTATTTGATTAATGATTCATATATCATCATGCATCATCATCATCACCCACCATTTCATCATCCATCTCACTCATCTCATCTTCTGTCTTCTTCCTTCTTAGTCTCATATACTGCTTAGATATATCAAGATTATCATTTTCATTATCATTACTTTGATCATCATATTGTTTATTATATGTCCCGCACAAGCTAACTTACCAGAGCTTGTATATGATTACTGTTGTTACCTTATATATAATATATTAAATAATATATAATACTATATCATATATATAATATATATATATATATATATAATATATTTATTATATATGTAGTGTGTGTATATGCTGATGTAGTGTGTTGTACATCTAAAATATATGTAATATAATAATATAATAATATATATAATATATATATATAATCATATACATATATGTATTATATATATCCGTATCACTCATACATGTATTATATATTGTATGGATTAGGCATTCTTATTGCATACGTATAGTCATTACTCATTTTATTGTAGTGTTGTGCCGCTCATTCTCGATCGTTAATCATTATGTATTGCTTTATTCACATTGCTTACCCAAGGGCTGCCTGTTCTTCATGGCCCCTGTTCTTCACCTGCTGTCGTTTCCTCTTTGGTTGTATGTTTCTTCGGATGAGTCATTGCTTAGATTTAAAGCGCCAGTTGTTCATCGAAATGTTCTTGTTTTAAACGCTGATTCGCCTGAATAATTAGTTTTTAGTTACCATATTCAATATGGATTATTCTAAAAAAGTTTCTTCGTGTGTTCTTCATAGTCCAGAGAACACGTCAATTCCATCGACAATGCCCTGAATGTAAACAGTGTAGGAGTTAGGCGACGTGTGTCATTTTTTCGCTTGTATGTTGCATTGGTTTGATTGGCCTTTGTGTGGTATGTGTGTGTGCGGCTATGTGTCGATGTGTGCTGTGTATGTAATGTGTGCTGTCGAATGTCGTGCTCGTGCATGTGCGCCTGTGACGTGTAGCGTGTGTGGTGGTTGCGGTAGTTGTCTGTATGTGTGCTTTGTCTGTCATGTGTGTGTGTGCATGTGTGTGTGTTACGTACATAAACAGGAACCCGTGTGTGCCTCTACTTAATAATAAAATTCATTAGTCTTGTTCGTTAAGGCACTGGCATTTTCATTTAGGCAACCGCACATTACCCTCCGTTTGGAAGGTTCTGTGACGGCTTCATCAGTAAAATGGAATTTAATGGTCTAAGATATTGGCATTTCGTAGTCTGCCATTTCATTTCGCTAACAGCTATCCATGATCTGGGGAGGTATTGTCTATATCTCGAGTTTCCGTAAGTTCCGTACTAGTATTGACTGTCACTTGCATATATACTAAGCATTCCTTGTAGGGTAATTAGTTATTGTGATCAGTTCCTACTTGTATAACTTCTGATTAACACTTTGCATCACCAACCATTCCACCTCACCATCTGACATACCTCACCCCCACGCTGCCTTTGTTTTTCCTCAACCCTTCTCTCTCTCTCTCTCTCCTCTTCCTCTTTCTCTTCTCTTCTCTCTTTCTCTCTTACTCCTCTTCTCTTTCTCTCTCTCCAGTCATCTCTCCCCTCTCTCTCTCTCTCTTCTCCTCTCAATCATCTCTTCTCTCTCTCTCCTTCTTCTCATTTCTTCCTTCTCTCTCTTCTTCTCTTCTCTTCTCTTCTCTCTCTCTCTCGTCTCTCCTCTCCCTCTCTCTCTCTCTCATCTCTCTCTCTCTCCTCTCTCATCTCTCTCTCTCGTCTCATCCTCTCTCTCCTCTCTCTCTTTCTCTCTCTCTCTCTCTCTCTCCCTTCCTCTTCTACTTCCTCTCTCTTCGTCTTTCCTCTTCTCTTCTTCATCTCTTCTTCTTTCTCTTCTCTTCTCTACCTTCTCACTCTCTCTCCTTCTCTCTCTCTCCCTCATCTCTCTCTTCTCTTACGCTCATGTCTCTGTTCTCTCCTCTCTCTTTTTCTCGTTCTCTCTCCTCTCCTCTCTCTCTCTCTCTCCTCTACTCTTCTCTCTACTCTCTCTCTCTCCTCTCTCTCTCTCTCTCTCGCTCTCTTCTCTCTGATCTCTCTCTCCTCTCTCTCTCTTCTCTCTCTTTTCTCCTTCTATCCTTTCTCTCTCCCTTCCTCTCCCTCCCTCCCCCATCTCTCACCCTCACCTCCCCCCTCTCTCCCTCTCCCCCCCCCCCCTCTCTCTCTCTCTTCTCTCTCTCTCTTCTCCATCTCATCTCTTCTCTCTCTCTCGTCTCTCATCGTCGCCCCCCTCTCTCTCTCTCACTCTCTCCTCTCTTCTCTCTCTCTCTCTCTCTCTCTCTCTCTCTCTCTCTCTCTCTCTCACTCTCTCTCTCTCTCTCTTCTCTCTACTCCTCTCTCTCCTCTCCCTCTCGTCATCACCCCAACCCCCACGCCTGCCTTTGGATTCCCTCAACCCAGCGCCTCGGCTAACCCCGCCTTCGCCCCCAGACACGTTCCACGACTCCGGCACGAGCGGCCATGAGCCGGACAGCCTCGAGGCCATCCAGACGGTGGTGAGCGGAGACATGGTCGAAGGAGGACGTCTCCCTCCCTCGCCTCCTGACGGCGACGCTGAAGGAGGAGGAGGCGGGGAGGAAGGGGAGGGGGAGGACGGCCCAGCGAGGCGGCGGTGCTTCTGCATCTGGAGCGCTGCGCCCATCGGCAGACCCGCCGGTGCTTCCAGGAGATGAAGGAGCGCTATGAGGCCCTGCAACACCAGCTCAATCAGAGGGCCATCAAAGGTCGAGCACTCGGTCAGGTGAGCAGTTTTTTTTCTTTTTTTTTTTTTTTCTTTTCTTTCTTTCTTTCTTTTGTTTTTTTTTTTCTTTTTCCTTGAGGGGGGTAGTTTTTCTTCTTTCTTTTTCTTGATTGTTTCGGCCTTCTTACTGTTTATAGAGTTGATTAATCCGTTTCTTTTTGTTTAGATTAGTGTTAGTCATGAAGTTTGAGTCATTGAAGACTACACCGTCTGTGATACACAACAATACAAACACACACGCCACGCAAACACGGACAACACCACACACACACACACAACACACACACACACACACACACACACACAAACAAACACAACACACACACACAACACCAAAAAACACCCAGAAAAAATCTCAATCCCCACACACACATCCAAACAAACAAACAAGCACCCAAAATCCAAACACCTGACAAACCAAACCACACGATATATAATTAACCCATTAAACCATCCCCTCCCCCCTCCCCCTCCCCTCTCCCCCCCCCCCACAGAAGCGTCGGCAGCGCCCTGGAGAGCCTCCACATCGAGCACGAGTCGACCCTCAACTCGCTCGAGTCACTCAACTCAGTCAACTCGAACGACCGACTCGTGGACGAACTCAAGGTGAGGAGAGAAACTAATGTATTCTCAGAATGTGGAATTAATCGCCCTTAGAGTACTTTTTTTAGAAAAATAGTATTAAATTATTAAATTATTAAATAGTAATTTTAAGATATAGTATTCTTTGTATTTTGACTTCATGTTTATATAGGTTTTACTGTGTTTTTGTGTTTGTTTGTTTTTTGGGTCCTTGGTTTGAATTTGTATGTCATAAAAATATTAGTAGAATTGAAATGCATGCGAGATAATGATATGCCGTCATTCTACGGAAAACAATGCGTCTTATGGAGTAGGGGAATTGGTGCATAGAATATTTTTTAGGAAATGAGAGAGGAGAGAGACGAGAGAGAGAGAGAGGAGAGAGAGAGAGGAGAGAGAGAGAGAGAGAGAGAGGAGAGAGAGAGAGAGAGAGAGAGAGAGAGAGAGAGAGAGAGGAGAGAGAGAGAGAAAGAGAGAGACGAGAGAGAGAGAGAGAGAGAAGAGAGAGAGAGAGAGAGAGAAGAGAGAAGAGAGAGAGAGAGAGAGAGAGAGAGAGGGAGAGAGAGGCGAGAAAATATAGAAACAAAAACAAATAGGACAGATAGGGATAGATAGAGAAAAAGAAAAAGAAAACTAAAGAGAAATAGAAATGTAAACAAGATAAACTCCATCTTCAATAAACGTTACAAGCATCCTTCAGACTTCACGCAAGACCAACCGAATGGTCCTGAACGCACGCACTCCACACTCAAACATATTAGCGTAGACCCGCTCGTTAAGGGCTGTTACACTCGCTAAACAAGGATAGAGTCGTTAAGGACACACACTGGTTAGGCGTGGATACACTCGTTAATGAGGGACACACTTGGACCCACATACATCATTTGGACTCGTGCGGTAATGAGGCTCGTGTATTTTGTAGATTTTTTGAGGTTTATAAAGAATTGGATCGTCACGCCCCCGTAGATAGAGATAATGTATGGAGCATATCCTGTGTACGTGTTATGGTTTCTGCTGTGTTTTTAGCAAGGAAATATTACCTTTTGGAAACTAAAAAACACCTTAAGTATATCTATACCATTTTTTTTTTTCTCTTCTCCAACACAGCTTGCGGGAGATGACGATCAGCCAGCTGCGGACACGTGTTCTCCAGCTGGAAAAGGACAGGCTGGACAAGGTGCCTCTAGATGCTGCCAAGGAGATCAACCGACTCAATAATAACTTGGTGAGTTGATGGGCGTGAGTGGTTGCTGTTGAGGGGGGGGGGGATTGGAGGGAGGGTAGGATGGGGGGGGGAGTTGGAGGCCCGAGGGGAGAGGGGTGGGGAGGTTGGGGGAGGATGGGGGGGGGGAGTTGGGGGAGGGTAGGATGGTGGGGGGGAGTTGGAGGGAGGATGGATGTGGGGGGGGGAGTTGCGAGCGAGGGATTAGGGATGGGGGGGGGGGAGTTGGAGGGAGGGTAGAGATGGGGAGGAGTTGGAGGGGAGGGTAGGACTGGGGTGTCGAGGTTGGAGGAGGTAGAGCATGTGTGGGGATTGGAGGGAAGGGTAGGATGGGGGGAGTTGGAGGAGGGAGATTTGGGGGGAGTTGGAAGAGAGAGGTAGAATTGGTGGGGGAGCAGGGCAGTTGGAGGCGAGAGGTAGGATGGGGGAGGAGTTTGGAAGGGAGAGGTTAGAGGGGCAGGGGTGTGTTCAGAAGAGAGGAAGGATAGGGATAGGGGAATGAGGAGGTGAGGGCTAGGGCATGCGGGGGAGTTCGGAGGGAGGTAGATGCGTGGGCGGGGAGTTGGAGGGAGGGTAGGATGGAGGGAGTTGGAGGCGAGGTAGGATTGGGAGGGGAGTTGGAGGTGAGGGTAGAAATTTGGGGCGGGGGTTGGAGGGAGGGATAGGATGGCAGGGGGGGAGTTGGAGGCGGGAGGCGAGGGTAGGATGGGGGGAGGAGTATGGAGGACGAGGCGTAGGGTGGAGGGGGTGATGTACGAAGAGAGGAAGGATAGGGTAGCGGGGATGTGGAGGCGAGGTAGGATGGGGGGAGTTGAGGCGAGGGGTAGGATTGGGGGGGGAGTTGGAGGGAGGGTTAGGATGGGAGGAGTTGGAGGGAGGTAGGAATTG
>NW_020869121.1:47500-55000 GCF_003789085.1 Penaeus vannamei | reverse complement strand
CTCTCGATTTCTTTCCCTCTCCACTTCAGACAATAACATCAAAGGTGGCAAGATCTCCGTCGAGGCGAGAAATCTGTTGCCTCGAACCGTCTCGACTCTGCCTTTTTCTCTGATGATAACGTTCTTGTTGCATTTCATCATCCATGTATGAATTTGTCTGTGTGTGGTTGACATTCACACTTTGTTTCTCTTTCTCTCTCGCTTCCTGTGTCTCATTCTCTGTGTCTGTCCCTCTCTTCGCTTCTCTTCTCTCCCTCTATCTGTCTCTCTGTCTCTGTCCTCTCTCTCGTCACTCTACTCTACTCTCACTCTCACTCTCACTCTCACTCTCTCTCTCTCACTCTCTCTCTCTCTCTCTCTCTCTCTCTTCTCTCTCTCTCACTCTCTCTCTCTCTCTCTCTCTCTCTCTCTCTCTCTCTCTCTCTCTCTCTCTCTCTCTCTCTCTCTCTCTCTCCGCTCCTCCCTCCCTCTCCCTCCCTCCCTCCCTCCCTCCTCCCTCTCCACACACACACACACACTCTCTCTCTCTCTTCCTCTCTCTCTCTCTCTCCTCTCTCTCCTCTCTCTCTCCTCTTTCTCTTTCTACCTCTCTCTCTCTGTAGTGTTCGTTCGTTTGTCCCTGTTAGCAAAGCCTTCTTTCTTCTATTCTCTCCTTTTGTCTCCCATTTTCCCTTGACGTCTACCTAGTTACTTGCTTATACTTATCGTATCTCTCTTGATTGTCTGTCTATTTGTGTCTATCTGTTTGTATCTGCATTTTTGTCCATCTTATTTATATATCTTTTTATCTCTCTATATGTCTGTCTGCATATTTCTGTACCTAATTACCTGCCATCTGGCCACCCATCACCACCCACCCATTCACCCGTCCACCCACCCACACCCATTCACGCCACACACACCCACCACCGTCCCACCCATTCACCACCCATACCCATCCATCATCCACACACCCACTTATTCACCCGTCCTCACCCATTCACCCGTCCCGACCGCCACACCCGCGTCCACCACCCACCCACCACCACACCACCACCATTCACCCGTCCACCCCACCCACCCATTCACCCGTCCACCCACCCACCCATTCACCCGTCACCCGTCCACCACACCCGTCCACCCACCCACCCATTCACCCGTCCCACATTCATCCACCCCACACCCACCATCCATCCCACCATGCACACACCCACTTATTCACCGTTCCACCCACCCACCCATTCACCCGTCCACCCACCCACCATTCACCCGTCACCCACCACCCATTCACCCGTCCACCCCACACCACCCATCCATCCCACCATCCACACACCCACCTATTCACCGTCACCGTCCACCCACCCACCCATTCACCGTCCACCCACACATCCATTCACCCGTCCACCCACACACCCACCGTCCACACACCCATTCACCCGTCCCCACCACCCATTCACCCGTCCACCCACACACCATTCACCCGTCCACCCACACACCCATTCACCCGTCCACCCACACACCCATTCACCCGTCCACCCACACACACACACCCATTCACCCGTCACCCGTCCACCCACACACACACCCATTCACCCGCCACCCACACACACACACCCATTCACCCGTCCACCCACACACACACACCATTCACCCGTCCACCCACACAACCACACCCATTCACCCGTCCACCCACACACACACACCCATTCACCCGTCCACCCACACACACACACCATTCACCCGTCCACCCACACACCCAATCATTCACCCGTCCACCCACACACCCAATCATTCACCCGTCCACCCACACACGTTCACCCGTCCACACACACCCATCATTCACCCGTCCACCCACACACCCACCCATCCATCCCACCATCCACACACCCACCTATTCACCCTTCACCTCACCCGTCACCCGTCATTCACCGTCCACCACACACCCATTCACCCGTCCACCCACACCCATTCATTCACCCGTCCACCCACACACCCATTCACCCGTCCACCCACACACCCATTCACCCGTCCACCCACACCACCATTCACCCGTCCACCCACACACCCATTCACCCGTCCACCCATCCAAACCATCCCATCCCACATCCATCCATCCATCCATCCATCCATCCCTCCACCCACCATCCATCCCTCCATCCACCCACCCACCCATCCATCCCACCACCCATCATCCCTCCATCCATCCATCCATCCATCCATCCACCCACCCATTCATTCATTCACCCATCCATCCTCCCTCCCTCCATCCGTCCATCCATCCATCCATCCATCCATCCATCCATCCATCCATCCATCATCCATCCATCCATCCATCCATCCATCCATCCACCCACCCACACACCTCCCATCCAACCATCCATCCTTCCATCCACCCACCCCCCACCCATCCACCCACCCATCCACCCATCCCCCTCTCTCCCTCTCTCCCTCCACCCACCCACCCACCCACCCACCCTATCTATCCGCCGCCCTCGAGTTTGTCATCGCCACCAGTTCCATAGCGCTGTGATTATTTTTGCTCTTGTCATTATTTTTATTATCGTTATATTTTTCAACGACCGTAACATACTATTATCGTTATTATTGCCCGTTACTAACGTAGCTGCTGCTACTACGACTACTGCTGCCGCTGCTGCTGCTTCTACTACTATTACTACTACTACTGCTTCTGCTACTACTTATAGTACTTCTTCTTCTACTATTACAACTACTACTACTACGAATTCTACTACTACTTCTACTACTACTTATAGTACTTCTTCTACTACTGCTATTACTACTACTACTACTACTACCACCACACCACCACCACCACCACCACCACACCACCACTACTACTACTACTACTACTAATGATTATGATGATGATGATGAGAATAATAAAAGTAATAGTAATGTTAATAATGTTGATGTTGATGATGATGATAAATATTAATAATAATAATATAATAATAATAATAATAATAATAATAATAATAATAATAATAATAATAATAAAATTATACGAATAACCATCTTTATCGTCTTATAATCATCATCATTGCCCCATCTCTGTCTCCTTCCCCTCTCTCCCCCGTCAAAAAATAAATAGGAGCGGAACCTTCATCAGCTGGAACTCAGACCTTGAAATGTGTTGATTATAGCGCGAAGCGAAGGACGCTAAACTCCGTGAACTGTATGCTAACCGAAGCTCTTGTCTCTCTTTCTCATTTCTCGACAGTAATTTACTCTCTCTCTCTCTCTCTCTCTCTCCCTCCCTCCCTCCCTCCCTCCCCTCTCTCCCTCTCCCCTTTTCCTGATTTTCGTAGTCGGTTGATCTACTTGAAAGGATGATGCGTAGATCCTGTTCTGAAGACGTTTGAAGTTCATGCGCGGAAGAGAAATAAGCGAATTCCAGTGTAAACTAGACCTTTAAAGTTACTGTAGATGACACATCAACAGTTAGGCCAGTATATTAGATATTTCCAGTCTTCACTGTATCTGCGGTGGTACATGTATATTTGTGCATGCGTGTGTCATGATGTGTAAGGTATTTAGTTCTTGTTGAAGTACATATATTGATAGTTATGGGAAATTTAAGGAAATATATGGAAGTCGACTGAAGACACTGAATCATTTTGTTTTCGTTGCGTCTGTTGTAATATATTGTCATTATTTATGCGGTTATATGTCAGGGTTATTATAATGATTATCAATATTTCTGTTATTATTGATATTATTTCTGTAAGATAATAATAATAATAATAATAATAATAATAATAATAGTAATGATAACAACTACAATAATAATAATTATTATTATTAATATATTATTGTTATTATTATTATTATTATTATTATTATTATTATTATTATCATTATTATCATTGTTTTTACTATCATTATGATCATTATCATGATCATTATTATTATCCATTATAGTTAATATTATTGTTATTGGTGTTAAAGTCATTATCATTATAATTATTGCAGTGATTAGCATTTTCACTATAATTATGATTATTGTAATTGTTGTTGTTATTATCAATATGATCAACAGTGTAATTTTAATTTATTAATTGCATTTGCTGCTTTTGTTATCATCATTTTTACAATTATTTTGCGGCAACGGAAGTGTTTCTTATCATTATGACTGTTATATTATCACTATACTAGGTCTGCTATTGCTAAATAGAATTCTTATTACCATATATAAGATGTTAGATGTTAGGAAATCGGCACCTGTGTCATTCACAGTTATTACTGTATGTTCTGTCACATAGTGAGCGATTTTTAAAAATGTGTTTGTAATGGAAAACTACATTTAAATAGCCAAAGCAAATCCAGAATGTATATTGATTCGCACACCTCCCTTCTCATCACACACATACATTCACAGACACATTTTGGCATCCGCGTTTCCTCATTTCAATTCTTTCATTGCATCAAAATGGCAGGACCTTTGTGTTTTTATTTTAGTCTCTCTGCCTACTTGTAACTTCACTCCATTTTCTGTGATCAGTTTCAGCGGTAACTCAACCATTTTTCTCCTCTTCCTTCTTAGGCCCTGGTTCAGTCCGCTCTCGACGGGTACAATGTCACCATCATGGCCTATGGGCAAACCGGCTCCGGGAAGACCTACACCATGTTGGGCACGCCTGAGGAACCCGGCATCGCGCCCAGAGCATTCACGAGGCTCTTCCAACTCCTGGACGAAGGGCGCGCCCGGCAGGAGGCAGCCGTGTCGACGTATATGTTGGAGTTGTACAACGATAAGCTGATCGATCTTCTCAAGCCGGCGGTCGGAGCGGATGTGAGTTTTTACTCATTCTTTTTTGTTGTTGTTTTTTTTTGTTTCTTTATACAGGTTTCGTATGTTTTCAATACCTGGAGGAGTTTTTTTTTCGTAATTTGGGGCAGTCAGTGTTGTACCAAAGTAATAATGCTTGTAGATATGTTTTACATCCACATTTCTTTATTTACACCAGAATAGTGTCTCCTTCGACTAAAACCCACCCCACTAACCCCCTCCCCCTCCCAGACTGACCGCCTGGACATCAAACGCGACAAGAAGGGCGCCGTGCACGTGCAGGGGGCCGCCGTCCGCAGCGTGTCCTCCGCGAGCGAGCTGAACAGGGCCTTCAACGAGGGACTGGCCAACCGACACACCGCGGCCACCAAGATGAACGTGGAGAGCTCGAGGTCGCACCTGCTCATCGCCGTGTGTCTGAGCATCACCTCCAAGCAGACAGGCTCCGTGCTGCGGGGAAAGGTGGGGGTGGGCGTGTTTCGTAGGGGAAGGGTTGAGGAAGGTGTGGGCGTTTTGTTCTGGTTCGTGGGAAGGGCGGGTTGTTATTTCTGTGGTGTTTTTTGTTCGTTCTTCTGTTATGGGTAATATCGTTACACATTTCATTTGTTATTATTTATTCTTAAGCAAATGAGATATGCGTTGAGCCTTTACTTTTTCATAAGAATAAATGATAATAAATAACCCCCCCCCCTCCCCAGCTGACCTTGGTTGACCTGGCCGGAAGCGAGCGGGTCAGCAAGAGCGGCGCGTCGTCGGATCAGCTGAAAGAAGCGAATTCCATCAACAAGTCTCTCTCGGCTCTCGGTGACGTCATCTCCGCGCTGTCTTCGGAATCATCGTTCGTTCCTTATAGGTATGGGCGGAGGATCTCTCTCTCTCTCTCTCTCTCTCTCTCTCTCTCTCTCTCTCTGTGTGTGTGTGTGTGTGTGTGTGTGTGTGTGTGTGTGTGTGTGTGTGTGTGCGTGCGTGTGTGTGGTGTGTAACGCGCGCACAAAAACGCTATGCATTCTTCACATATGCACTATGCTCTCAGCTCAATAAAACATTCAAAATTGACATATTTACCTCGTTTCCAACATTTTTCACACAAAACAACCACCATGATTCTCTCCCATTCTTTGAACAAATATCCCTTATTCCCAATCGTCCATGCTCCTCAACCCCCGCTTCTTCTGCCCCCAACAGGAACAGCAAGCTCACCATGCTCCTTCAGGACAGTCTGGGAGGAACAGCGAAGACCCTGGTGTTCGTCAACGCCTCGCCAGCTGCTTACAATGCGGACGAGACTCTCATTTCTCTCATGTGAGTTGGGGGGAGAATTTTGTTGCATTTTTTGTGTTATTATTTCTATTTTGGGGGGAAATTTTGTTGCATTTTTTTGTGTTATTATTTCTATTTTGGGGGAAATTTTGTTGCATTTTTCGTGTTATTATTTCTATTTTAGAGGGTTTTGTTATCATGTTTTTGTTTGTTTTGATATTTGTCGGTGGTTTAGTATAATGTGTTTGGGTATTCTTATTAGACCATTAAATAGTTTTAGGTTTTATTTTTTTTTTTCTATTTGATGTTTTAGGGTGTTAAAATTGGTGAGGGTTGATTACATTCACCATGCATATTTTTAGGGAGTGTGGTTAAGATACGATTAATAAGTTTCATCGATTTTGACTGTGACATGAAATCGTAATTAATATTTTTATGCACGCTTGAATTTGACTTTTTATATTTATTCTATTGATATTAGCAAATATTCAATGAATAGTTTTATTATTGATATCTGTTGATAGATTTTTAGCTTCTTAGAGTGTACTGATTTTACAATTGTGACTCTACTGGAAAACCTTATAAAAACTTCCTTTTTATAGGTATGCAACAAGAATAAAACAAATTACAAACAACGTATGTAAGAATGCAGACAACAAAGAAATAACGAGGTTAAAATCGGTAAGTCATATCCTTTCCAGTGTTCGTAGTATGATTTTTATTATATATTTTTCATGTGTTCTTTTCAGTTTTCATTATGCAATTATTTTTATTAGCCTAAGAATATATAATTTACAGATGGTTGATATTGTTATTTAATGGCTTTGTTTTGATAGATAGAAGAAATATTTGATTTAAGCAAATGTTGAAAATAAAGATTAATAAAGGCATTTTATATTTCATATATCTAGAGTAACGAATAAATACATAATTACAGACAATTCGAAATCAAACACACATGTGATGAAGTAAGTACACCAGTCACCGCATAAAAAAAATCCCATACGATTAATATAAAATCTTCCCATTTTTTCACAGGTCATCAGTAAAAAAAAGGGAAGAGATTGACGAGGAAGTGTTGCAATGAGACTGCAATGTCATTGAATGAATAGAAAAAAAGGACTCCGTAAAACACTTCATAAAAATATTCACAATGAAAATGAATATGGGAGTTTCTTATTTATGAAAGATATGTGTAAATTAACGTGTACAATTTGATTCCCGGTTATATATGTGACTAAATTGAAGAGGAGGAAAAGCAGAGAGAAGGTGGAAAATGTAATTATTTTCATTATTCAATTAAAAGGTCGCGAATAGTGTAGAATGTGCACTGTAAATAATATTACTTAGAGAGTATGGGAAATAATCCGTGCAGATCTTAATGAAGACCGTTATAAGGACTGCTCAGCTGTTGAGAATTCACAATGGAAATTAATTATATTGCTTATTTT
>NW_020869121.1:32500-42500 GCF_003789085.1 Penaeus vannamei | reverse complement strand
TCCCAGACATATAGAGAGGATCTAGGTTTTATACTGCACCTCACAGGAATGCATTGCTTACCGTGTGTTGTGTAAACTGTTAAGCATTAAATAATGGACAAACATATCACATGATGGTTATTAAAGTGATATTACAATAAAAAAGGGGAAAAAATCTTCCCAGAGCTAACCTAATGAATGTAATACTTGAATTAAAAAAAAAAAACTTCCCAAAACAACTTAAAAATTACCAGAAATGATTACATTCTACAACTAATTACAAAGGGATATCACTTATCAATAGGATGTAATATTTATAGAAAAAACATGATTAACCATCCCCATCTCTCTACCATGTTTAAACCCATTGCTTTCTTAGGCAGATCTATGTCAGTATTATTCCCTGCTGGGACAACAGACATATCTAAAAGGAAAGACTATAGATACATATATTTTCTCTTAGATTTATTTATTAATTTAATGATTTTACATGCTTCATTAACAAAATTGCGAGTGATAATATTCTATACAACAATTAAATTAAATTAATGATAATCAAATTCCATTCTTAAATCCTTGCAAGGCTTGCTGTCAAAAAATGGGCTGAAAGGGCTGAATAATGACATTTGAGCATGCGGAACTGACAAACAGTTACAAGGATATAAGCCGGAGAAAATATTACTCGTAATGCAACTTTATACAGATCACTTGCTGGCAACAGCATCAAAAATCATAAAACCCCTTAAACAGAAATCATTCGTTATTTTTATTACGTGGTTTGTAATTGTTGATGCATACACAGTATAATTAGTTTTACTGGGTAGCATTTTGTAGGTCAATGCCAGTTTAAATACATCTGTATAAAAAAGATGTATCTAAAATAAGGTAAGGTAGTTATCTTTAACAACAAAATACCCTTAATATCTGGAAGGGAAATCATAATGAAAAAATATATTTTTTATGCAGTTTATGATCAGAAATGATATCAGTCATGAATAAAAACACACACATAAAATATGGTATATGAAAAAGTTGTCTTTTTTCTTTCCTTTTTTGCATAACATACAAATATTGTTATTTGGCACAACATTATCACTGGTAAGTACTTAGCTCCCTCTCTCTTGCCACGTATTTCAGTTACTCTAATCTTAAAAAAAATAATTCAACTCTACAGGAAGAACTTCTTTATCCTTACTCTTGAATCTGATATAGTATTTTCCATATAATTTCAAATATCAAATAAAGAATTATAGAAAGAGAAAACAATACAAAAAGAGAGAGAGATAAAGGAAAAATTACATATGCAGGAATAAACGGCAAAATCAGAAAAAGTCTAAACGGCAGGTTGGAACTTTCAATGAGAAGCAATAGTCAACCATCAGTTTCGTTAACAGCCAACAAACATTAATATTATGTTACACATTATGGACAAAGTTAGTACATTCGTATACATATCTCACTGGGTAGTTTCTGCAACTCTCATTCGTCGGCTGGAAGAACCAAGAATACAATCTTGATGCATCAATTTCCCTTCCTTGCATACTTGGTATAAATGAACACAATATGAACACAGACTGTACTTATACACAAGCTGATTTGAGTGATTAAAAAAATGATTATGCAGGGCTGATATTTGTACTTTCCAATTTCCGAAGAAAAAAATATATATTTCTTTGACAGTAACCAAACCTAAATATAATTTTTCAGTGATTTCTAAAATCAAAATATTTTATCATGTCTTGCAACATGATAAAATACATATTACTTGACAATGCATAAGTCTATTTTCTTGATCATATCATCACAAAAAATCAAAAGGCACTTAGTCACTGTCCATATTCTCACAAAATTTCTATCAAGAGGGAGAACCTTCTATAAGTGTTTTATTTATGACTAATCCTACTAAAAAAAAAAATGAAGTCAAACTTCACAAGGATCATGTCCAAGAACTGAGATGGCACCAGGAATTTTCAATATAGCTAAATATGGTTGAACAGGGTTCATTGCGATTTATGTGGAGCAAGGCATAAATTAAAACAAATAATTTTGTAATACAAGAAATGTAACTTGAGAACAGAAATGTAACTTCAGAATTACATGTAATTCTGATGAAAATTTAACTGAAGTATGTCAGCTACTTCTGCATTATGAAGCTATTCATTCTCGTCTTTTCTGAAAATTATTGTCAAACTGACCACTTCTCTACAGGATCATTATTTTACTGTCATAGGAATTGGCTTACATAAAGAATAAATAAAAGTACACCTTCGGCAGCAAATTACAATTTCTTTTCTTTTCTTTTTAAATATTGTATACCTGAAATATTTTTCAAATACAGTATATGATATGTCTTGGAAGTGAATGATACGCTATCTGACACACACATCCACCCATCCAACCACACACCCACACCCACACCCAAATAAAAATGAAAAAAAAGGAATAATGCCATTTCATGATGACTATATTATTACTAAAAGATTTAAACAGATTGTAAAAATCTATATGAAAAGATCTTGATACAAGTCCCAACATTTTTTCCAGTGTTGGAAAAAAGTATGAAAAATGAATAAACACTTAAGTGCAACACAGCAATCAATGAGTTGGAAGGTGATTAACACAATTTTGCTGAGGACACATATCAAACAAGGGAGGGTAGTGAGGCATAACACTGTGGTTGTACAGATGGGAATTGTACTGGTGAAGGAAACCTGTCATGGCTGCTGGGTGATTGACGCCTCCTGAGGTTGGGATCTGAGTGGTGTGCGTGGGTGCCACAGTGCTTGCGACTGTACCTGAGTGAGCAACTGGAGGGGAAACCGTCTGACCCGCGTGAAGAGCAACACCACTCCCACTTGGTGTAACTCCATGGGAGTGTGGCGCCAGGTGAGGGTGGTTGTGGGAGTGCTGTTGGGTGTGAGAGGGACCCACAGGTGCTTGATGCATCTGTGGGGGCTTGGGGGTACGCCTGGATGGCAAACGGGGATTACGGTGAGGTGGTGGTCTTCCTCTGCCTCCAGTTGTTCCTTGACCTGTCTCCTCTCCTGCACCGGTCTCCTCACTGTGGTTGGTTCTCATGTGGGTTTTCAGGTGATGTACCTTTGAAGAATCATGTTTATTGTAAATCACTAAAACAAATGCTTACTCTCTATTTCCATAGCAAAGTTATAACATCAACTATAATTTCACAAAAGAAGTCTGAATTCTAAATATCAGTCACAGTCATCTTCACAATCTCTCTAAAGTGCAGGCACATATAAATGTCAGCAGTCGTGATTATGAAGACTGAATCATTGTACATGCATAAATGTGGGCCTGAACTTTACTCTGTTTCACATGCACCAAACCAAATACAAGTAATTTCTAACGGTAATCAAATTAGCTCCTTGAATACTACCTGTGAAAAAGTGAGAAGACAAATGCCACAACTGTAAGGTCTCTCCCCTGTGTGTCGTCTCATATGACGCTTGAAGTTTCCAGATTCAACAAACTGCTTGTTACAAACATCACATGTGTATCGCAGGTCCTTGTTATGGTATCGTAGATGAACCTATAGAAATGGAGATAAATTAATTATCAATTCATGCTTAATAATAAATGGTAAGATCTTTGTCCCTTCCATCATCATTAATATCAGAATTAGTAATATCATCAGCAGTGTATTACACATACAGAACTATCATAATAAATTAATGTTTTTCTGCACTTTTCATTTTTATTATTCTTTGAATAAAACTGACCTTGAGATCATGGGAGCGAGTGAACTGTTTGTCACACAGCTGACATGGGTATGGTTTCACTTCGTCATGTTTCAATCTGTGTCTCCGAAGATCAGTGCCTGTTACATATGTAGCTCCACATATATCACAGGCGTAATCTCTCTCTCCTGCAATTGGCCAAAAATACATAAAATTTTCAGTGTTGGTTTCTCTATAACCATAATCATTCTGAATATCATATTAAGTGCTAATATTATACATTCTACTCATAAATGTCTAAAAATGTTTGACCATTCTCAAATCAAAGATCAGTCCACCAGTTTCTAGTAAATCTGAAATTTAGTATTATGGCCATCAAATCTAGTTTCATTATTGTAACACAGATATACATATATAAAAAGTATTGCTAAATAAAAAAACAATACTATTCTTTAACCCTACACTGACAGTGCCAAAAGTTTCTGTGGCTGGTGATTACTCGCAGCTGTCTAGCCTTTATAGCATGGCATTTGCTGTACTGCTGGCCTTCCTGCTACCTTGGTAGAGCAAGTCATGGCATATATACACATGAACACTGTGAAGGGTAGATATTCCATGACGGATGTAGCCATGCCCGTCAAGCGTGATAACAATCAGTGACTAACCTGTATGAAGTTTCGTATGTCTCTTGAGAGCGTTGATTGCAAAGAAGGACTGGCCACAGATCTCGCATGTAAATCTTCTCTCTCCTGTATGGTAGACGACATGCATTTCCATATTTGCTTTCCGACTAAAAGCCTTGTGACACACAGGACACTCGAATGGCCTCTCTCCTGAGAACAAAAATGACATACTCAGTGTAATGTAATAATATTATGTGTAACAGATGCTAAACTCTGTACAGTCTTGCAGTGTCTGCATACTTCATATACTGAATGTAACAAAAACTTTAACACACACACACACACACACACACACACACACACACACACACACACACAACACAAAAAAAAAAAAAAAAGAAGAAAAAAATGTACACTTAATCTACCTAAATATTACAATATTGAAGACTTACTAAATTGGGATTAGTGGTTTATTTATTTCTAATAACTATACTGACAATAAATTTTTTCTCTTAAAAGAAGTGATATCAAAAAGGTGTACAGAACTCTTGCAGACATCTGAAAAAAAGAGCATAACCCAAGCATCTTCAGTTTATTTCCGGTGATCAAAGTAGTGTCTTTAGTTTCATCCCGCAGCACCATCCAATATCCATAACTCTACCTTTGTGAATTCTCATGTGTATCCGTAAGTTGGTGCGTGAAGACAAGACCTTCCCACACATAACACACTGGCATGGATTAGGACCAGTTGTGTGTTTGTGCCGCATATGGACTTCCATGTGGTTTTTCGTGGTGAAGAATTTTTGGCACTGGCTGCACTGGTACGGCCTCCCATTGTTGTGCTCTGAACGTTGGTGCTCCCTTAGTTCCCCCCTGAAGGAAAAATTGTTTTTTTAGTAGAGAGAGAGAGAGAGAGAGAGAGAGAGAGAGAGAGAGAGAGAGAGAGAGAGAGAGAGAGAGAGAGAGAGAGAGAGAGAGAGAGAGAGAGAGAGAGATATATATATATATATATATATATATATATATATATATATATATATATATATATATATATATATATATATATATATATATATATATATATATATATATATATATATGCCTGGTGAGTTAAGGTACTGTCACTTTTTCCGTCCTTTTTTTTCTTGTCAATTTTTCACAACCTGTCAACTTTTTGAGGTGCACAGTTACATTGGTTAAAAGAACAATTATGTCAGTCACGTGAAACAACAATATCATTGTATGCCTCTTTTTCAATTTATTCTTTGTGTACCTGCCATCTCTGGTATCCTCAGAAAGGCATATCCAAGATGATATTGAAACTGGAGAAGAATGGCATGCACTGCTCTCACAGATGTAAACAATTTTATTCATTTCAATAAATAGTAAATTTCATATTTACTGTCTATTGTTTTAAAGTATATATACTAAATTTATTCTTATAAACTTTATATTACAATTAATTTCATTCAACATAAATGCAAACATTCTCGAACATGGCTCTTGATTTGATTATGCTTGGCTGAAAAAGTTGACTCAAAGGTTTTCAAATAGAAACAATCGTTATCATCTGGCTGGAAAATTGACAACATTCCAAAATTGTCAAAAAATTTTAAAGAAAAAAGTAATAGTTGACAGCACCTCTATGTGTCACATGCAGCATGGCTGAGGCCTTACTGTTATCAATACTGTAAACAAAATAAATAAAATAAACTACAGTGGACAACATATGTATACTGTGCCATTAGGATATGGATAGCCAGTATAATATCTATGGTTCCATAAAGCATAAATATGACTGCTATCATCTATGTTACCTGCCATTTTCATGGAAACCTCATTTCCTGGCTTTAATAAATATTTGGTGTTGCTGTGGAATTTTGAAGGAAATGCATATTTGAATAAATCTTATTGATAATTTTGACACTGGTGAGTTTACCTTAACCTTCTATATCTCTTACATCATAATTACTATATTTATGTCTATGAATTTTGACCCACCTGTTAAAAAATAAGACACGACATACACGGCACTGCAGTGGGCCAGGCCTCCGCTTCCCAGATCCTTCTCCGTCTTCCTCACCACCTGCATTCTCACTGCATTCCTCCTCGCTGTTGGGAATAATGTTAAATTTTTATCTTTAATAATTATCAAACCTTAATCCCCCCAAAAACACACTATTTCAGCATAACCTTGTTGCCTAACAACAAAAAGCATAAAATTTTCAAACTTTAACAATGGAGGGAGGAAGAGAGAGAGGAAGGAAGGAGGGAAGGTAGTTCATACAGCCTCCGTAGAGGAAGGGCAAAAATATAAATTGGAACTTTCAAGCATTTGTTTCACTCTAGCACCAATGTAAATAGCCTAAGAAATGAAGTTATGACATAAACCATGAGATATTGGGGAGGTACATGCTATACATTACAAAAATTCCTATTCTATACTCCCTACATGTACTTAAAAATACAGCTAAGGACAATGCCAAAAGGCCCTGAACTATTCAATTCAGGGGAAAATGAGGGTGCAATGGGTATGTTGTACATTATGGGAACATATGTATTCCCCACATTCATTCACCCGTCAAAAAGTGCCATGATTGGCTTTGGGAGATAAAAGACCACAAGAGGATGGGGGAATGGGGGTGCAGAAATAGAAATAATTCCTCAAAAAAAAAAAAAAAAAAAAAAAAAGTGGAAATAAAAGACCACAAGAGGATGGGGGAATGGGGGTGCAGAAATAGAAATAATTCCTCAAATAGAAAAAAAATGTGGAATAATAATCTGCCTGTTTTTGAGAAGCTATACTCAACCTAGACAGCTTGGACTGAACATAAAAACTGAGAACTGTTGGATTAAGTTAACTTTGAGTTCATATTCAAACTGATTTTTACAGTTACAGCAACTGATGTCTAATATTACCATTATTCACTAGAAGAAATAAGAACCAGTATCTATGAACAACATATCCCCAGAAAACAATCATCATTCAGCTAAATTGGAATCTATTTTTTTTATATCCACAGTTACATCAAAGCAAATCAAATGCTGGTTTTCCATTTGGATATAAACGAAAAAAAGAAAAGAAAAAATAAGCATGAAATTGATTTATGAATTCTGAAATGAATCATTACTTATTCACAGATTTGTACCTTCCATCTTCATCATCATCCTCATAATTTTCCCCATCATTCTCATTGCTCTGTGTTGAATTTGTGCCGTTGGCTTCTGTATCACATGCTTCAGAGTCAATGAAAAGGGGGTCATCGACAACTGCTTCTTGTGCTGCATTGCTCTTAGGGTTTGAGCGCTGACGTGAAGCTCTCCTCTGAGTCTGTTGGCTTGCTCCTGCGTTTGTTCCTGTGGAGCGGCCCTTGTTCCTACTGCCTGGAGGTCGCCCACGTCTCTTTACTGCATTTTCTTCAGCTGCACTTTCCTGAAGGGTAACACATAAATGTTGAAAATATTTTGCTACAGATCAATACAAGCTATTTCTTACTGAATTTGCTATATAAAAATTTTCTGAATACCATAAGTGTACTTTCTTTTCTAAAATTACTACAATATTTGTCAATACTTGGACATATCAAATTATTCTTTTTGAAACTTCTACGCCACTGCCTCAGAGAGGGTCAAGTTATGTTTAATTTTGGATAGGGGAAGGATAAATTTGATAAAATCAACATAATAATTATGATATTACAGTAATTACAATTGATTTCTGTTGTGTGATACTTGTAAATACTGCCCAGTTTTTAGACATTTTGTTCCCCTAAGGGAGTTGGGGCTGTAGAGTATTAAAAAAGACAAACCATAAAAGAAGGAAAAATATCAGCATTCTTATTTATCACTTTTTCAATCATAAACCAAGGAGTGGCAGTCAGCTGCCACTCTTCTTACATCTCATTTTTTTTCATTTTCTGACAGAAATATAAAAATAACAATGGAAGAATCTTGACATCTCAAGAGATTTATTTTAGAAAACAAACTCAAAATGAAAAATCAAACAAAACCAGAGAATACCTGAAACCACCACAAGAACATATATCATCAGGTTTGGTCAATCTGCCCAAGCCACAACTTCCTAGATCATCCCACAGGCCTCCTCCACCCAGGGTTGTCTTGAACAGAGACAACCAGATGGGGAGGATCAAACTTGGGAAAGCAAGCCTGGTGGCGTATAGCCTGAGTTGCCGATCAAACTTGGGAAAGCAAGCCAAGTGGCTGTATCCCAGGTTGTGCAGATAAAAGGCCCTGTGCCAGTCTCACAGTGCAACCATTGGTTGGACTCATGGTCCTGCCAACAGTACCCTATGATCTGGTGCAAGGTCCTATTACAAAAGGCATCAAGACGAGACTCCAAGGCACAAGATAATGTCTAGGTTTCACTACTGTACAGCAAAACTGGCATTATCAGGGCCTTGAAGATGCATAGCTTGGTCCTTCTGCACAGGTACTGGCATCTCCAAATGCTCTTGTCGAGAGAGTTCATGACTCCTGCTGCCAGGCCAATCTGTCTGCTGACTTCTTGGTCTGACAGCCCAGAGTTATGAACTACACTACCAAGTTATATAAAGCTCTCTGTGACTTCACTGTCTTTGCCGCAAGCATGTACTGATCAAAGAGTTTCAAAACAAATAGTGTAATAAAAAAAGTTCTCTATTACTCATTATTTTTCTAAAAAAAAAAAAATAAAAAAATAAATAAATAAAATAAAATAAAATAAAAAATAAAAAAAAAAATTGGTTTGCCTGATTACTTAAAGTAATGCTCTTCTATTTCAAAAGTACCAGGGGAATACCAGGGTTTAATCTTATCGTGTACCTAAGTACCTTATTAAACCCCATGGCTGCAGATGGTATCATATACATGCCATGTCCACTGTAATTTTAATTTTAGTTTATTAATTGTGCTACAAGAGAAATGGCTCTAAATGTGCTTAGTTACCAATAAGTCAATCATTGATCCTACCTATCTCTCCTGTTTACCCTTTTCTTTGACTCCCTGATTTTTCCCCACCTAATCCTTGGAATGCAAATTCAGGCACAGTCATTGGGGCCTACTAATTCCCTCCTTAATGACAGAGCACTTGTGGAGCCATCTGTGTCCAACAAAATTCACTAAAAACAAGTGTGGACAGTATGCAAACCCACAGTCATTGGCTTAAAGTCCCCATGTAATGTTGTTAATTAAAAAAAAAAAGAAAAGAAAAAAAAGAGAGAGAGAGAGAGAGAGAGAAAGAAAAATCCTGATTGGCTTTTTATCTATTTACTTACGATTACTCTCAGTAGTTTTTCCTATTCATGATCAATATTGGAAAAATCACTGAAGAATTTTCATGCCTTGACTTAATTTAGCAATTCCATACCTGCTTTTGATTTCCTGTTCCTTGTTGGCTTCCTCCTTTGTTTGTTTTTGCATTCCTCCCACTGGTTGGTCTGGCACGACTCTTCCCACTACCCTAAAAAATCACACTGAATTTTGAAGTGGATTCCACTTTATACATAAATGAAAAGTACTATTTAGTATCCATTTAATGCAGTTTACGGGTTTAAGAAATGAAATTATATTAGTTATTCAAGACAGATACCTTTCATATTATCTTATGATCTACCTTCTTTCACCTCAACTGCTCATATGGCATCAAATATCAACAAAGTTAGAATGGTTTTCTTCATATAAGTTGATTTACACTGATCTCTT
>NW_020869121.1:17500-22500 GCF_003789085.1 Penaeus vannamei | reverse complement strand
CCCGTTCATATTTTTAAAAATAGTAAACTCGCTTTTATATCACTGCGTCACTCTTTCGCATATTCTGTTCGCTTACTTTTTTGTTTGCTTTTCTTCTTCAATTTCACCGATTTCTTCAATGTCTGACTCCTCCTCCGATTCTATGCCATCTTGTCCTTCTTTCTTAATGTTTACATTTTCTTCAGATTCCATCTCTTCCTCGATATCAGTTTCTTTGGGCTCCTCTTTTGCATCTGTTTCCTTCATCGTCGCCTTTTCCTTCATCGACTTTTTCAACTTCATCAACTATTTCGGCACACTCGTCCTCAGTTTCAATTTCGCTCTCTTCGACCTTTTTTTCTTCTTCGATTTCCGCTTCACCGATTTCATCCTTGATTTCTTCCTCGCTTTCTCTTTTTCCTTTGCTTCCTCCCGTGTGCTTGCCTTCGCCCGAACTCTCTTCCTCCTCAAACGAGCTCTCATAGGAGTCTTCCCCCGTGGCAATCCCAGCCAGCTCTGCCTCATCAGACGGATCGCTGATTCCGATGCCTCTCTTACTGCTTTCGATTTCGGACTGACTCTTCCTCTGGCTTTTGGAAGAACCTGGGCGACTACCCTGGCTTCTTTGGCTGCCAGAAGTGCTGGGTCGACTCCGAAGCCTGTCGCTGGAATCCTTGCGATTTTCCGAGAGGCTTCTGTGGCTCTTGGAAGATCCTGGGCGACTTTCCGAGCTCTTGTTGGAATGTCTTCGGCTTTCTGTAGAGCTTCTTCGACTCTTCGAAGTACCTGGCCGGCTTTCCTTGCTGTCTCTAGAAACCGTTTGGCTTCCAGCGAGGCTTCCTCGGCTCTTGGATGATTCAGGATAATTTTCTTGGCTGTTCTTTGAATTTTGACGACTTCCTGCAAGGCTTCTCTGACTCTTGGAGGTGCCTGGTCGGCTTTCCAAACTTGCTCTGGAATTTCTACGGCTTTCTGCAAGACCTTGACCCTCTACACTGTTACTTGAATTCTTGCGACTTTCTGATAGGCTCTTGCTAGTTCTTGCAGAGTCTGGACGATTTCCTTGACTGCTGTTTGAATTCTGACGACTCCCTGCGAGACTTTTGTGACTTCTAGAAGAGCCTGGGCGATTTTCTTGACTGTTACTCGAATCCTGACGACTTTCAGCAAGATTTCCGTGACTTTCTGAAGGTTCTGTATGATCTTCTATGCTGTTACTGGAATCTTGGAAGCTCTCTGCAAGATTTCTGTGACTCCTGGAAGAGTCTGGGCGGTTTTCTTGGTCGTTGCCCGAATTCTGACGGCTTCCTGCTGAGCTTCTCTGACTTTTTGACGTTCCTGGTCGACTTTCGAAGCTGCCTTTGGAATTTTTACGACTTTCTGGAAGGCTTCTGTGACTCCTGGAAGATTCTGGACGATTTTCCTGACTGTTGCTGGAATTCTGGCGACTCTGCACAAAACTTCTATGACTTCTAGAGGATTCTGGGCGGTTTTCTAGACTGTCATTAGAATTTTGGCGACTTCCCCCAGGACTACCACGGCTTTTAGGAGATTCTGGACGAACTTCTTGGCTGTTGCTACAATCCTGGCGACTTTCAGCAATGCTTTTTGGGCTCCTAGAAGTTCCAGATTGACTCTCTAGGCTGCTTCTGGAATTTTTGCGACTTTCAGAGAGATTCCGCTGACTCCTGGAAGATTCTGGGCGATTTTCTTGGCTGTTGCTGGAATTCTGGCGACTTTGTGCGTTACTTCTAAGGCTTCTGGAAGATTCTGGACGGTTTTCTGAATTCTGGCGGCTTTCTGCGAGACTCCTATGGCTCCTGGAAGTCCCTGGTCGACTTTCTAAACTACCCCTGGAATCTTTGCGGCTCTCTGCAAGGCTTTCGTGACTTTTGGAAGATTCTGGGCGATTCCCTTGACTGCTGTTGGAATTCTGGCGACTTTCAGCAAGGCTTTTCTGACTCTTGGAAGTCCCAGGTCGACTTTCCAAACTGCTCTTAGAATTTTTGCGACTTTCGACGGAGCTTAGATGACACCTGGGAGACCCCTGTTGACTCCGATCACTGCTTCCTTCAAACGGATCTTCTACTTCGTCACTTATTTGATAATCCAAACTTGTAGATAAATACACGGATTGCCTGCGGCTGCGACTCGATCGGCGACTGGAGTCTATCTTCTCTTCCATACTACTTGACTTCCTGCTGTAACCTCGACTCCCAGAGGATAAGCGCTGTCGGCGGCTGGAGGTGCTCTCGCGGCCACTCGACTGCCTTCTGCTGCTCGCCGGGGAGATTTGCTGCGACCGGGATCCGCTGCGAGGCTCTGGCGGGCCGACTGTCACCCCGAGGGCAGCTGCGACCTCCACATCGGAAGGGCCATTGCAGGAATCTGGAGAATCCTGTCGTAGGAATCTGCGGTCTTTCCTCATCGATCTCACGTGAAGACTGTAGTTGCTTCCTGTTTCAATGTCGGAGGTGGAGCTGGTGCTGCTCGTTTTGCTGGCGTCCTCTTCCGAGTCGTGCTCCTCCTCGCCTCTGATGTCCTCTTCATCGTCTTCTGGACTCGATTCTTGACCCTTGCTCACGACGGTGTCCTGGCTGCTGCTGCTACTCTTACTTCTCTCGTCGCCAGAACTACTTTTGCTCCTACTCCTGCTCCTGCTGTCGTCGCTACTTCTGCTGCCACTCCCCTTGCTGTCGTCACTTCTACTGCTCCTTCTAGAACTGCTTTGGCTGCTTCTTCTGCTGCTGCTTCTGCTACTCCTGCTCCCGCTTCTTCTACTGCTTCTGCTACTGCCGCCTGTGCTGCTAGCGCTACTGCTACTCTTACTGCTGCCACTGCTAGTGCTAGCCTCGTCAAATGTTCCAGCTTCACTACCTAGACCCAAAAAATAAGAACAATAAAAGAATAGATCAGAAGGCCACCACACTCAGATTTCTACCCGATCCAAAACACGCATTAAGATCTATAAGATTCCTATTAGTATATATATCCCATAGATACCTTTGCTACCCTGAACGTGAGATTGCAATTGGGTTTCAATTCATATTTATGAATTTGAAACCTAACTGCAATCTCACGTTCAGTCGCTACCCATTTATAATATCAAATATTCGGGAAACCCAAGACCCAACTCACCCGTCTCTCCCGGCGGAGTGTACGGTCGTGGTGAGGACTCCTTCGCCCTCGCCTGCCTCGTCCGTCGGCGGCTTTGGTGACGCTTTTCGACCGCTCGTAACTGGCAGCTGGAATGAGGGATGGCAATGCTGTTAGAAAGGCAAGGAATGAGGGATGATGCTGTTAAAAGGCAAGGAATGAGGGATGGTGATGCTGTTAGAAAGGCAAGGAATGAGGGATGGCAATGCTGTTAAAAGGCAAGGATTGAGGAATAGTGATGCTATAGGGTAGGCAAAGTGATTAAAACTTGAAGGTAATTAGGGACACAGTTATTTTTACCGTCTGATGTATTTTATCTATATATTTCTTTCGGACCTTATAGTATCGTGACATTTTGCTTCCATTATTATTTCTTTATTATTGGAAAGAAATATTTCATAATCCTTCAAGAATCGGGTTTTCTAATACGATTTCAGTTTCTAATTTTGTCTAAATATTACCGGAACATAAGCTTTAATCTTTGGATTATTTCTGCAGTTCAGTGACCATGATGATTAATTTTGCTATATAAGTGGATATGAATATTTGCGGTTAGATAATTGACATTTTAGAACTAGGGTTATCAAAAGCCTATTTGACGAGATACAAAGCAATCATTCCGAAGTGAAAATACAATTAGTGATAAATGCTATTAAATCCCGCTAAGGAGCCGTTATAAAGAGAATCTAAACACTGAATACACACCGTGGATTAAACCGATTCAAATACATAATAGTACAATAAACAAATCAGTTGGGAAAGCTATCTAAGCACAGTCATTAAGTCTATTTGTATTTTTCATGGTATCTGATCGTAAATTGGCTCAAATCAGCTTATTTATCATTGATTAATTATTTTTCATATGGATAATATATTGTTCCCTTATGATTGCGAGCGTTTTTTTTATCTAATTATTTTCCACTGTGATTCTTAGTAAATTATGACAAATGTAATTCTTAGTAATATCATGGAAAATATAATTCTTAATAAAATAAAGGAAATGTAATTCTTAGTAATATCATGGAAAATATAATTCTTAATAAAATAGAGGGAAAAGTATTTTTTAATAATAAGGAAAATGTTATTCTTAGTAATATCATGGCAAATATAATCATTAGCAATATGGAAAATAAGACTCTCAGTAAAATCATGAAAAATATAACAAACGTGTTAAAGATCAGTTTAGCATGAAACAAAGATTAGCATCATAAGCAAAAACAAATTTTCCTTCGCCTCTTTTTCCTACATCTAGAGAAGGTAGATCTTGGCAATCTGTTCCGCGGAAATTTGCATGTTATGAGATATCGAGATATTATACTCAATAAGGCTAGGATAAGAGGCAAGAAAATACGATATAAATATTCGAAGTTCGTATTTCTGAGTCTGGTTTCTGTAACGGATTGATATATTATAAACTGGGAAGGGAGTATACGTTTAGTGTGCGGATATTCTATATATGGCATCGTTCATACAGGAATGAAATGATTGATATATGTCAGTGTTTGGGTTTGCTTGCTCCGATAGTCTTCACTTTGTTTCTTCAGCATACAGTTTTTTTTTTTTTTTTTTTTTTTTTTTTTTTTTTTTTTTACAATTCCCAGAAGCACAATGGAGCTAGATAGATAAATAAGTAGATAAGGTAGGTATAGTAGGTAGACAGACAGATAGATAGATAGATAGATAGATAGATAGATTAGATAGATAGATAGATAGATAGATAGATAGATAGACAGACAGACAGACAGACAGATAGATATATATGATATATATATATATATAGAGAAGAGAGAGAGAGAGAGAGAGAGAGAGAGAGAGAGAGAGAGAGAGAGAGAGAGAGAGAGAGAGAGAGAGAGAGAGAGAGAGAA
>NW_020869121.1:7500-12500 GCF_003789085.1 Penaeus vannamei | reverse complement strand
GCTCTCAATGTTCCGCCTCCAAAACTTCGATGTTTTCTGTGTCCCGTCCAGTTCCCTCCACTCTTTGTCGTATTCCTTCCACATCAAAACATCACTTAGCGTCATCACTTAGTCCTCACCGCTCTTCATATCAACATACTATCAAACATCACTTCTACCAATCTTCATTCATCTCTCTAGTACATCAACACCACCAAACATCACGTCCACACGTCCTCTTCCCTCTTTCCAGCACATCAACACACTCTCAAACTTCACTTTCATCCGTCCACTCCCCTCTCTTCAGCACATACTATCGCCCTTCCCTATTCCCCCTTTATTCCCCAGTTCTCCGTTCCCACGACATCCTCCCATCGCCCTTTCACGTCGCCCACCTCCTCCTCTTCACCTGCAGTCGCCTCACCTCCCGAGTCATGATCCTGACCGTCTTCCCCGTCGCCTGGGCCTCCTGCAGCTGAGGCCTGGGGTCGTGGCCTCCCGCTTGGCTCAGGCGCTGCAGCTCCTGGGTGTACAGACGTCGCCACTCACGCTCTAACAGCAGCCTGAGCGACCGCCTCATCTGAAGTGGTAGGTCAGCCTCACCCTCCTACCTCACGCTCGACCCGTGTCCCCCTTATGCTTACTTCTCTTATGGTTATTGGTCTCTTATGGCTATTTTCTATTGCTTCTGGGATGCCTATTGGTATTAATGCTAGTGTCTCCCTTATTGCTATTTCCTCTTTTATTCCTATTGGTTGTCTTATGGCTAAGTTATCGTCGTCCCCTTTTCACTTTATAAGGTTTTGTCTATTCGGATGTTTCTTAAATAATGATATTATCTTAGCCTACGTCTTATCATTATCGCCTTATAATTAGACTTAAACTAACTTAATAATAGTATTATTTCCGATTCGTCTTTCAGTAATCTTTGTTTGGATTTTTTTTATATCGTACAAAAACTTATTCCACTTCCAAAACTCATTGAAACATTTTCTTAATCATGAGAGTAATATGTCATTTTATTTGGCTTTGGAGGTATTTATGGGCTGATGTAGTTTTTCGGTAGTTATTGTATACATTTCGACTTAGTCTACCCCAAGATATAAACGTATTTAATAGTGATTCACGCACAATCCTTGCTATTTTTGGGTAATTAGTCGTCTACGAAATCTAAGTTCGTGTGAATATACATAATGAATTTGTGTGTGTGTTTGTGTTGTAAGCGATGGCTATTTGCATGACTGTCTATTACTACAGGTATATCTCATTTCATGAAATTAATGAATTTGCTCATGTTTTATGGAATGTAAAATGCTATCTTCTATTAATTCTTATACACTAATTAGTACATAAACACAACAACATAGATCTATTTTGATTTACCTTTTCATCATTGACTCTCCTTCACTCCAATATCCCATTCAATTGAACTGTTCATTACTACAGGCGTGAACCACTAAGTAATAAACCGTAAATAAACCATAAACTCGAATCCCGATAAACCTCAATCTATCTACTTGTGTTTAAAATCGTAAAATAACTCGCATGACCTTTGACCTCCTTCGATACACTTCCGGGTTCCTGTCCTCCTCATGCTTACTTCCTGCGCGCTCCCTTGACCTTACCTCTCGCCTCCTTATTTTATCCTTCACCCTCCTCCTCGACGCTTCCTCGGCCTCCTGCAGTCGCATCCTGTGGTCCTCCTTCTCCCTCTCCCTCTCCTCCCTCTCCCTCTTGGCGTAGAGCTTCCTCCACTCCGCCTCCGGGACCACGTCGCCCTCCTCCGTGATCTGGAACGAGAGGTGGATGTGGCGGAAAGACCATTTGTATCCACGCACAATACGCTCGCAAACACACACACAAATACACGCACACATACACACACACACATACACACACACACGCACACGCACGCATACACACACATACACACACATACACACGCATGCACGCACGCACGCACGCACTAATGCACACACACACACACACACTCACATACACACAACAGACACACACACACACACACACACACACACGTATACATCTATCCATCTGTATGCTTATTTATGTATCATCTCTAACATATACAATCGAATATTCTCTTGTTTTATATAGAAGACGAAAATAACTGAGACGTTTCACAACATACGGAAAAACGGACATAATTTTCCAGTGGGTTTGAGTGCCAAGGTTGGACTGCCTTCTTTGCGTGTGCCACATCCGCGGGCCGAACAAATAGCGTTTTGCTTCTTCTAACGAAATCAAAGTCAGCAAAAAGGCACTTACTGTAATACGTTAACGAATCAGCTGATACGAAATACAGTCTTTTGCCTTTATGTCCGGTTGTTATCTCTCTTTTGCTGTGACTTTATCTACAAAGAGCTAGCATGTGGCACGCAACGTACTGACGGAATACCTTGCGTATGTGTTTATTATTTCCTAACTATCTTTTTTGCTTACTTAGCTAATGGTTCGTTATTTTCGTTTTTATATATTTAACTGCCTTCATCTTTTTTTTACTGTTATTATTTACTTGGTTTTTGTTATATATATTTCCAAAACTGAAGTACTCAAAGTGATCGTGCAATGATTTGGACATTGGAAAAGGAAAAAAATCGCGTAATTGTAAAAAAAAGAAGAAAAAAAATGCCTTCAAAGACTTCCTTGCTGCGTATATAACATTCGCTAAAGCCCTGAACATTTCAAACAAACAAACAACCAAAATACAAACTAACAAATCAAGATATATTAAGTGCATATTTGTTCACATCACTAAAAGAACTGGTATAAACCTGGGATCGATGTTATCACCCTGCAAATGAACACTTCTCCTGGACACAGTAATCTTAAAATGACTGTAATTACTCACGCAGACGTAGCAATACGATACTTAAAGACACTCGGCTAACTTTGAGAATTTTTTTCTTTAAGAATATCTGCAAACTTCAAATTTATCAAACCGTTTCATAAAAATAGAACAATTTATATCATGGACCGTGTAAACTAATGTTTTCGTTTTTCGTTACATAGGAAAATAATATTACCTCCGCAAGATAGACTTTGCTAAAGCTACTCTTGATGGCACAATGAAAGGATGCATTTCAAAAAAAAAAAAAAAAAAAATCAAAATTTTTGGTCTGAGAGAGAGAGAGAGAGAGAGAGAGAGAGAGAGAGAGAGAGAGAGAGAGAGAGAGAGAGAGAGAGAGAGAGAGAGAGAGAGAGAGAGAGAGAGAGAGAGAGAGAGAGAGAGAGAGAGAGAGGAGAGAGAGGGAGGGAGAGAGAGAGAGAGATAAAAGAGAAATGAAAAAGAAGAGGTGGGAAGGGGAGGTAAGAGTTCTCAGTCGTTGCCGTATACTAAAAAAATAAATTAAGAAAAAAGAAATAGACATAAACAAGTAAGTAAATAAATAAACAGATAATGGAAATGTAAACACCTACACCAAAACAACAACAACATCAACAACAACCTTTTCATCATAAAGAATCCACAAATGAGACATTCAGCAAGGACGCCCAATCAGACAAGGGCAACAGACCACCAGCACAGAGTCCTCCGCCTGCACATCGAACGCACGACCCCAGCTGGACGACGAAGAGGTAGAGGACGAAGGTGGAGGAGGATGAGGTGGAGGAGGGTGAGGTGGAGAGAACGAGGTGGAGGGCAAAGAAGTAGAGGACGAAGGTGGAGGACGAAGGGGAGGAGGAGGAGGTGGAGGACGAAAAGGTAGATGAGGAGGAGGGTGAGGTGGAGGAGGACGAGGTGGAGGACGGTGAGGTGGAGGGCGAAGAGGTAGAGGACGAAGGTGGAGGAGGACGATGTGGAGGAGGGTGAGGTGGAGGAGGACGAGGTGGAGGACGAAGGTGGAGGAGGACGAAGGTGGAGGAGGACGAGGTGGAGGAGGGTGAGGTGGAGTAGCGTGAGGTGGAGGGCGAAGAGGTAGAGGAGAAGGTGGAGGAGGACGAAGGTGGAGGAGGACGAGGCGGAAGGCGAAGAGGTAGAGGACGAAGAGATAGAGGACGAAAGTAGAGAAAGGACGAGGTGGAGGACGAAAGGTAGAGGAGGACGAGGGTGAGGTGGAGGAGGCCGAGGTGGAGGACGAAGAGATAGATCGTGAATGACCTTTCGGCTGAGGGGCGACGAACCGGAGGGCCACGGTTGTCGTGTGACCCAGGGTGATCGACCGATAATGAATGCATGTCTGTATTGATTCCCGTGTTCTTTCGGGTGAAATGGAGTTATTTATCTCTCTTTTTCTTATGATTTTTTTCTGCTTCAATTTCATGTTTTTGTTTTGAAATTTCTGTTCTTGTGAGAATTAGTATCGTTTTGATATCCAGGGTGATACCACTCGCATTTGTTTCTATATATTTGTTTGTCTTTAAATTCTAATATTCATATACTACTTTGGGAAATTACGGGGGTTGTGAGCCAATGAACAGATGATAACATCACTCAAAAACACAAATTCTGGACCGTCATATATGTATATATACATACATATATATATATATATATATATATATATATATATATATATATATATATATATATATATATATATATATATATATATATAATTGATTGAGTTATCATTATTGTTATTATTATCATCATTGGTATCATAATTATAATGGTTATAATGATAATGATATTATCATTATTATCATTACTAATTTTGATAATAATGATATCATTATAACCTACTGTTATTATTATCATTGTTATTACTATTGTTATCATTATTACTATGATTATTATTATTACTAATATCATTATTATCATTGTTGTTATCAATATCACTATTATTATTATCATTATTGCTACTATTATAATTATTATTATCATTTCTATTATTATTATCGTCCTTATCATTATTATCATTATTATTATCATTGTTATCATTATCATTATTATTATTATCATAATTGTTATTACCAATATCATTTTTATTACTATCATAAATATTACTGCCATTATCATTTCATTGATATCTTTTTAATCTAGATATAACACTTGCTAT
>NW_020869120.1:123209-138209 GCF_003789085.1 Penaeus vannamei | reverse complement strand
TAGTATTTAAGTAAATGATTCGACAAGATCCAATGAAAAACTCATTCCCTACCCTACTTAGTTCTCAACTTAGCTTTTAAAATGATACTTCGTGTAAGAAAAGGTTAATGGTTACAAAGGAAAATGAATGTGCTAAACACCAAAGGTCATAAAGCTCTGTAGAAAGGTGCAACAGTGAAAAGGGCGTCGTGGACACGTCATCATCACGCGAATAAATGGGCAAAGCGGATGCCATTCGGATGGTTCAAATAAACAAGCTTGGACGAGACGTCAGAAAGAGCGAGGACTCGAGCAGTCGACTGGAAAGGAGGCAGTCACAAAAAACTGGGGCACCATGACCCGAAGCGACGTAAACATCATATGATAAAGGATGACACCACGTGAGAAATCACGAGTGCGAAACAACAATGTATCAGTCGGGGAACAAGAAATTAAAGTCGGGTGGCTGGTAGAAAAAGTGAAAAGTAATAAATCGTGTTAAAAAATGATGGGACACACCAAAGTCCTCATGCATGTATCGTTCTAAGAGAAATGGATAAGTGATAACAGCACAGGGCGTGACAGGATGAGCCCCATATCGAAAATAAAAGGACGCTCAGTGACGAAGACTGTGGACAAGGTCTCGGAGTAGCGTCCAGTAGCCAAGTAATTTAGTGTACTATCGTGATGGGACATGGTGGGCAGGAATTAGAAATGGGAAACAGTAACATGGAAGTTATTCTAGTAATATGGGAGAGATATTCTGGAACATTATTAGGGTTAGGAAGAAAGTAAAACATATTGAAATAAATTGATTATTAAGTTTAATGTGGCAATATTGTGTTGGGTGTATCTTTACTTGCATTTAATGGAAATAGGCTAGTTTGTAAGAGTACTCAAATAACTGTTTTCTAAGATAGAAAGCTCAATGGAAGTGTACAGGCAGTGACAAGTCCTGTTATTGTCCGACAGAGCGTGAGGTGTTTTTTTTGTCAATCGCGTATTTGATTTTATGATTTTTTTTTTTTTTTTTTTTTTGCTTAATTGGTTAATGTAATAACGTAGAAATACAATTCAAGTTTGTGCTAATCAAAATGAACTATTTGTTTCTTTTAGAATAATATTCAATTCACAGAGGAAAAGCATCTCTTGTGATCATTATGCTTTTGCGTAATATCGAAGTGATTTATTAACTTTTGAAATATTAAATAAATAATTACATTCATAATCAGTGATATTTTGTTTTTTTATTTGATAATATTTGAGTAATTAAGATATAACGTAATTCCCAGTGTTCTTGATTTTGTTTTTGTCGTTTCATGACATAATTGTACAATAGTGAGTCATAACTGTCTAGTTGTATGTATTGTCAAGATCCTAAATGATGTCTTGTATGTTGTTTGATATAATCTTTGATTTTGTGATTTTATTATATTACACTGATAATGAATTATTAATTAATAAATGTATTGATTTTCATAAAGATTTAACTCAACCCTTGAATTACACTAATTAAAATTAATACTTTGAGATACATTGATTAAGTTATTGAAAGTACACCATAATTATTGAAAAAAAATAACATTTTTTAATCTAACATGTCTTGATTTAATGAATGTTGTGGAATAGGGGTCCACAACATGGGTAAAGAGGTGGGTTACCTGTGCTACGTCAGAAATCGTATAGCAGTTCAGGAAGGTAGGGATTAACAAGGGTGATTCGATCAGAGTTGTCTAATGATGAAGTATGGGATTTTGCAAGGTTGTCCGCGGGGTAAAGTAGGGATTAACAAAAGAGAAAGGTTTAAGGGCGATTAGATCAGTTTCACTGGAAAAATGCCAAGGAAGGGTGTTGAGTCATGTGTGTATCCAGGTTACCAGTTTGTCTCCTAACAACCCCCCTACCCCAGCAACAACGGGCATGGAATGGGGGGGGAGGTTTATACTGAATGCCACCTGATATTGTGGTACGTTTCTGATGCTTAGGCTTCACCATAGGCTTAATGTAACTCTATATGGTTTGAATTACTTATAAACATTGGTTTATATTATAAATTATATGTAAGATCATTTTCACTTTACATTTCTAGGATATATGAATACCTAAATGGTTTTGCAAAATGGTACTTTAATTTCAAAGGATTTTTTTGTCTACAGAAATACTACTTTGTGTTAACATAATATTCAATATATACACTATTTTTTTTCCTCAATGAATCATGGTACTCCATAGTGAAACTGAATATAAAGAGCAGAGGCATGAATATATATCAGTTGCAGGCAGAATATTCAGGAATGCAAATCAAACTGCATATTTAAATAGGGTTTATTCCAGTGGAATATTGTACATTATTATACCTTTACAAATATTAACTTAAATATCTACAACAAGTACAATTTGGAGAGTCAGCCTCAGATACCTATGTACATTTGCCTTCCTTCAACAATTGATTTTTTAAAAATCTTTGTAGTGATTGCGATTGTTTTTATTTTCTCAAGAGAAATGCACCTTATTTGGTTAGGATTATAGTGAGAACAGAATTCATTGATAATTTGACTTAAAACACTTGAACACTATAATATATATCCCTTACTACTACTTTTAATCTTGAGGCTAAGTGTATTCAAATAAGTTGTATTCAGATGCAAAGCAGGCACTGCTTAGCAGAATAATACAACATATGAACACAGTGTGAAGATAAATTGTTTTTCTCACAATCTTTCACCGGTAGTTAATTATCCAACCTGATTAAATTATCCACTTTAAGGTGATGACACTAACGAAGGGATTTAGCTCTCTAGATGAAACTGCCCACATCCTAAACTGCCTCCTTATTAAAAAAAAAAAAAAGGATAAACACTTTTTTTCTTTACAATTGGTCAATATATGGCACCGCAGACAAGCTACCAATGGCACCCATGCTCAGCTTGCCTCCCATGACTTTACTCACAGCCTGGAAATATAAGAATTATAAATGGTGGAATACTATACGCAAGTTTCTCTGGATGCTTCATATAAATAGAGAAGCAATATTTCATACAACTGCTGTCTGAAGTGTAACACTATTTCAAACCTAAGGTTTTTAAGGAATGACAAAGACACACAGAAAGAAACCTGGCTACTTACAGACTGGACAGAAGAGGCAGTAACACCATCAATGGCAGCAGCAGCAGCGGAGGGGTTGGCGTACGTGCCAGTCAGGAGAGCTTGAAGTCCCATGTCCTCCAGATGCTCAGCTGCACACAAATCCCTCATTATACATATATCATAATATCTAAATAAAAGTTTTTTTTGTAGTTATCCTGAGCTGATAGGTTATGTGTATTTGCAAGATGATTTACACAGAATAATTAATGTATCCTATTCTTACAAGCACAGAATATGCTGGATTTAATAGCTTTACTAAAATGAAGTAAATCCTCTTGAACTGTTTTTCTCCCTGATATAGTTAAAGAAATATGACTGCTTTTATGGATATTGGGAAATAAAAGTTAAACCTTTTAATAAAAGTGATTCGCCGGTTGGTGTCATGAATGTCAATGTCCTTTGTGACTGATCACAAAGCCTGAAAATCAGCTTAGACAGGTCACTGGTCTACAAGATTTCTAATGAAAATCCCTAATGTCTGTATTCTCCTTTTGGACCTGCAGCTTCCTCTGGGATCTACACTGAATCTTGTAATACTTTTTTTTTTTTAAGATACTTGCAATGAAGGTGTTCACAACTGCCATCGAAAGATACTTATTATCCTTTAACATGAACTAGCAAGGTAAATGAGATCAATGGGCTAAATCTAGAACAGTTGGCTAGTCAGTTTGGAGTGTGAATGGGTGACTCACCTCCTGACTCTGTTGCCATGTGGATAGCTGCCTTTGCCATTTTCTTTCCTCGGGCAACATCAGCTTCAGTCACTTTCAGTCCTTTCACTGCAGAGTGCACAGCATCAATAACCTGTAAACAAGTAGCTAGTGATTCAAAAAGGGACAAAAAAAGTATATGCAAAATCTTATAATTTCCAATACTCATCAATTAGACTCTTGATCCTTTGAATATGTAGTATTATATACAGAGCAAGATACTTAAATATAGAAGAAACAAACAAAAAGAGATGATTAAAAAACATTAGAAGATATCATCACTTACCTTATCAACTGATGCAGAGTCAGCCATAATGAAATAACCAAAAAGGCCAGAATCGCTGTAGTTGATGTTGATAGCAGAAGCCGAGCCTAAACCTCCAGATGATGCCACAGCCTTTGCAAGTACACTACTGGCATTGCCACCATATTTGGTACTAGGGCCGATGCCCAAGATCTGCTGGGCTACAGCCAGGGATGCTGCATCACTGCTGCCAATGCTTAGGAAGCAGAGACATACAGGAATATTAATGCACTAACACAAAATAATCACCAAGAGTTTTTAAGCACTAGAAAAAACAAACAACAAAAACTACAACAATCTCTCTCTCTGTCTTACCTGGCACCAGCTCCAGCAACAGCAACACAAGTAACAGCAGCTCCATTCTCTTGCCGCAGGTCTCCACTTCCATATGCTCCAACAGTAGGAACTCCATCTCCTGAACCCACCCCAAGGCTCTTGGCATAAGATACCAAGCCCTCATGGTCAACCCCCAAACCAACTACAGCCATGCGACTGGCCAGGTGGGTTGAGGCAACAAAGTCACCCATCTGCAGAGAGTACATTTATTAATAATGTGTCTGCAATTTCAACACAATATTTCAAAGATCAAAGTTGAACCTAAAATAGAAAACCCATCACAAAAGGTAAATCTCAAGTATGTTGAGAAAGACCTTCATAATCAATCTGACAAATGGAAGTGCACAACATACCACACCCTGAGAAAGCTTGCCAAGCTGGTAATCTGGCACAAAGATGGAATTCCCAAGGCCAGAATTACGGAAAGCTGCACCATGCAACAATTCCAGGGCCAGGGTGGAAGGATCTCGCATAGCAAGCTCAATTTTAATCCTCTTAAGGTTGTCTGCCAGTTCCCATGGCTTGAAGGAAGGCTGAGTGGCTACACTTGCAAGGACCTCCAGACTCGAGTCCCTGGGAAAAAGGATAAGCAGATACCTCTTTCATTGACTGGGGTATTAGAAACATATTTTTCTGATATCTGCCTTACTATTTGAATAATGATAAATTTGGATGTAAAATTACATGTTGATAATAAGTACTATCATTTTAAATGTAAAGGATCCATGAAATTATTTACTGAAAAAAAAAAAAGCTAAAAGCAGTAATAATAATATTAACAAATTACTTCATCTATTACGTTCAGTAATACAATTAACTTTTATCCTTTCATGGCTACTAAATGTGTTGAGAAAAATGGTATTAAAATACTCACAGGTTGTTCCTGGTCATATCTAGGCTATACATGACATGCTCACGGCCGGACTCTGCCGTAAGGGAGCCACCCGCCTGTTGGATGTTGCGAGTGATTGCAAAGGCCGAGACATCCTTGGTGCCCAAACCAACAGATGTTCGCAGCACGTGGGCTGCTCCCTTGTTGGGTGCAGTCTCATAGCGAGAACCAGCCCTGTATGAGTAAAACCAAGCAATTACAATGCCAGTATTCAAAATTAACACACCTGTTCAAAAGTGAAGAAAGCTTCAATTATTGACAGTGAATCAAGTAATACTAGCAAACTCCACTTCCCACAAACAAACTGTCCTGGAGAAGTGTAATCTTACTTGAAGAGGACAGCTACACGGGAAACTGGAGCGTTGTTCTCAAGGGATGCAACAACAGCACCTGTGGGCAGGGTGGTCACCTTCACATCCTGAGTGGGAAGGTTGTATGACTGCTGCGCGGCTGCCTGGGCTGCATAGCCACGATTCTGTTGGCAATTGTTCAAGATTATTAATCATTTAATATGAAATATAGTATATATTAGCAATTCAGTTTTAGTCTCATCTATAGGGGGAAAAAAAAGAAAGAAAAAGAAAATAACAAACTCTACAATCATAGAAGGAAACCTTAAAGCAGGAAAATGATGGGGTATATTACAGTAGAACATAAAAAAGAATATAAACTAGCACAATTTTTTCTGAGGCATTAGCTTTAAGTAAGGCACATTTTGGAGAGAAGTGCAAACAAGCTGAATTCAGCAAAACAAGTCACACCATTCAGCTTGCTTTCAGTGCAAACAAACAACCGTGTTAATGTGAATGATACAGTTCCCTGGATAGTGGGTGACAATCGTAAACGCAGAGGAATACAGAAAGGACACTCTTGTTAGTAGTGATGATGAATTAAGCAACTAAGATTCAAAGGAAGGATTGAGGGCCATAAAAGGTTTTGCATTAATCCTTTTCAAGCACTGACAAGGATAAATTCTTCACTCAAGAATGAAGGACTTTCAAAATGAGAATTTTGAATAGATAAATCATAGGAAAATCTAAACACCCTTTCCAAAATCCCATTGATGGGCATGAAAGAATTTGAAGTAACCAGAAAAACAGATATATTGGTATACTACAGTTAGCCCACTCCTGCCAGGAAAAAGTACTGATAAATTTACTTTTTTTTTGCAAAATGTCTACACATAGATGGCTCTAATAGTGCTTAGCGATCTGATTTCAGCTTTCCTTTTTTTTTTTAAGCCATTAGTACTGACAATGTTATTTTGCTTATAATGTCTAGTTATCATTATTTCATTAAAATTACTAAAAGTAAAATAAGACAGAAAAATATATATTTTCAAAAATCAGGGAACTTGGTAGAGGTGAGATCAGTAGTACTAGCTAGTAATTGACTAAGTACTTGTAGTGTGATTTATGTGACAAAAAACCCTGCAATCAGGATGCTGTGACCATGTCATGAAATAATTTGGCTAGAGGGGCTAGTGACATGAACATGCCATCACGGGAAAATTTGGCAGTGGGCCGTAGTGAAAGGGTCTCCCAATGAGAATTTTCGCTGAAGACCAGAGTGAATCGCAACAAATGCACAAAGCTCTTGGAGGGTAATTAGACTCGGAAGACATTTAGGATGGGGCTTTTGGACTATTTCCATCGATAAACAAGTGTGGATGAGCCATGACTGGAAGAATGCTGGCTCCAAGGAGGCAGCTATTTCCATGCTCAGGATCCTATTCCTGCCCACTGTGGTGACAAACCTCTGATGATGTTCAACTGAATCATTGTTATTGTATTTTACTGTTCCCAAGATCACAACAATCTCAGTAAGAGATCTTTTTGACCAGAGTATCAAACAAGAATTCAGAAACACAACTATGCTCTACCAATGAAAACAAATTTCACTTTAAGACCATGCAATAAAGACTATGATACTAGAACTGTCTAATTTACCTGCAGATGGCTGCCCATGCACAAGTATGGATATCATAAGTATTCATAATAAAAATTGGTGCATATATAAAAACTTTGAAACACAAAACATCTAATGTATGAACATTTAATATATTTAGTTCCAAGTGTTACTCCGTGCTTATCAAAATTATATTTTGCAGTTATACTCTCCCACATTTATGCTTTTAATGTCTTTTATCGGTTATAAAACTTCTTTTATGTGTTTAAAGATTTATCTATAGTGTTGTTAACAATAATCTTTTACACTTGCATGTTTTTTGGTGCCAGGTCTCGACAGGCTGACACCAGGCATTCTGTGACAGTATGCTCTTTACCCCCAACACCATCTCAGGAAACATGGTCTGCATTTCGTATGCATGACAAGATCGAGCTGTAACTCAGGAGCAGAGTTTGTCCTCTACATGAATATCATATTCAATTGGTCCAAAATTAATGTGTAATTACTGTAAAGAGTAACCCATTAAATAATTATAACAAATCACACAGAACTAGCTGTGTGATAGGTGTACAGAGCAAAGTTGATAACTAATCGAAAATAGAGACCAGGGGCGGTATTCACAAAAGATCTGTAACTGTTCTTTATGATTTTCTCTGATATGCTCTATAGCCACATCTCAGTAGTGGATATTTTTATCATTCACAATAAATATGAGGCAAAAGCAGCTCTACCTTAGTTGTTTGACTATTTCTTATGCTTTATGAAAGGCCAATGTCTATCTCTATGCATAACTCTCCAACTTTGGTTCCTGTTACCGAGACTGACACAGAGATAAAGGGAAATGGACACTGCAATTCTATAGAGGACAAGAAAGCGAGTCATTAATAACAGAGGTACAGCTGCTTTGGCTCCATAATTACTGCAAAAAGACAAATATCCTCTGCATACCACAGAGACTAAGTGCACAACACCCTCACACCACCAGAGGTCTTAATGTTTGTTTTCTTAAATTTGGCGAGAAGTTCTAATAAGGCTGGTAACGGGGGAAGGGGGGGGGGGGGAATAAAAAAATAGTTTAAACAATATGCAGTACGAGATAGTGGGGGAGTTGGGTAATAAAACCTATATGAAATGATAGAATAATAAAAACCAAGGCAATTTTCTTCTATGACAATTTTTGTGCAACTGATTCCCAAAGGTGCTATATGTAAATGAACAAAGGTGAGAGCTTGATTTTTAACGAAGTCAATCTTGCTTACATGTTGAGAGTAAAAATTGGACTGACTACAAAACTCATTACTGCAATGTGCAAAATAGTTCATGTGTTACTACGTGCTTGTAAAAATGATGTTTTGTTAATCATCAGTGTCTGCTGTTCCACATATATACTTTCAATGGCTGTTATTATTGTTGTTATACCTCACTTACATATTTTATTATTTATTTATGTAGTTTTGCATTAAAATCTGTCCGAAGAACCTTCTGAGCATGCGCATATGTCCATTTCCAGGTGCAAGATTTGACAGGATTCCTGGCCATTTGGTGACATAAGGCCGGCAAGATATGTTTCGTCTATTATGTGGTTAATCTTAAGACTATACAGTAACAACGAAGAAGAAAAAGACCTTAATAACCATCACAGTTTGATATACGAGCCCATCATGTGCCTCAAATGCAAAAAAAAAAAAAAAAAAAAAAAAAAAAAAAAAAAAAAAAAAAAAAAAAAAAAAAAAAAAAAAAAAAAAAAAAAAAAAAAAAAGTAGATTAGAAACAAAGTGATCCACAATGTAGAAAGAAGGTGTTTGGTTTATTGTTTACAGTATGGAGTTAGGTTTATCTTGCCGTACATACTGAGAAGAAGAGTATCTCCCTGGGGGTGTTGGGGGACAGAGTCCCCATCAACCCTCCCCATGGGCAGTGCCTGAAGGGCACACCTAGTTTTTTGTACTAGTTTAACACATTTTTGATCGCTGTAATTTTTATTTAAGCCCGTTTTACCCCCAGAATTTTCCAGATATACTTTACGCCCTCCCCAAAAACGCTAAAAATCGGCTAATGAAACTCTATGGACATGCCTGCTATCTTTGAAAGTCTACTCACCAATGCGTCAAGATATAAAAAACTACGGGAATTCAATGCATCTTTTAGCAAAATCTATGGGATTTCACACCTTCGAAACACAACAAAATGTCCTGACCGATAACTCAACCTAACCTAGAATTTGTACGGTGATGTGATTAGGCGTGCCCATTCGGGCAATGCACGAGGGGAGGGCTGATGGGGGGCTCTGCACCCCAATACCCCCCGGGACACATTCCCTCTACCTCAGTATGTATGGCAAGATAGAGATACATCCATACTGTAAACAATAATCCAAATACCTTTGTATATCGAAAGACCGAACTGTCAATTTTCCTTCGCTTCTCTTGGTCGGTTAGTCGGTCTATTGTGGACCCCTTTGTTTTTATACTTTTAGGGGGGATTTCAGGTACTTGATGACCTAAGAAATCAAACTGTGATAGTTATTAAGGTCTTTTTCTTCTTCGTTGCCACTGCATAGTCTTAAAAATAACCTAGAATCAACACAACACCAAAAACAAAACATTTCTTTTTGGCCTTCTGTCACCGAATGACCGGGAATCTTCCCGTCAAACCTGGTAGTGAGAAATGTGAAAATGCGCGTGCGTAGAAGGTTTTTCAGACCAATTCCCTTTTAAACCTGTTCAATCGATCTTAAAATATGTAAATGAGGTATAACATTAACAAAAGCCTTTGAAAGCATAAATGTGGAACTGCAGACAATGATGATTAGCAAAATATCATTTCGACAATCACGCAGTAATACATGCACTAGTTTGCACATCGCAGTCATCGGTTCTATGGTCAGTCCAATGTTTACTCTCATCATGAAAGAACATGATCAACTTATGCAATTTTGGGCCCTCACCTCTGTTCATATATGCATAGCACCTTTGGGAAGTATTTGAACAAATATTGCCATAGAAGAAAAGTGTCTTGGTTTGAGTAATTTTCTATATTACGTCCACTGTTCCGATATTGACTATTTTGGTATCGTAGGATTCCTCTCACTCTATACAATACAAATATGTAGGTTTTATTGCGTGGAAACCCCCCGTTAGCAACAAAGTCGGCCCTGATAGCAGGGGCGACGATGTCGGAGGGGCGGACATAATATAGAAAATTACTCTAATAACCCACAGCCCCCACAGTGAAAATAACCATGGTTATTCACATGACTTTCCATTGCAGGGGGTGCAGCCCCCTGCAATCCCCCGACTGCCGAGGAAACAAAATATGCTCTACGTATTCACAGCAGGATAGAGCACACAACAACTAGATGCGGAGCCGATAACCTACCATAAACTAGGATTTTTGGTAATTGTTGAAGACCGCGACGCACCCTCGCAGAGACTAAGTCGAAAAAAATGATGTTTTTCTGCATGAAATCCTATGATTTCATCGATTTTCGGCGTTGTTTCTTTTGCGAATGAATCGTTCAGGAGATCGAGTACCATTTCTCCATCGACGATCTTGATTTGCTAGTCCCGTTAGTAGGGGAGGGCATGAAGTATATCAGGGAAATTATGGGGTAAAACAAGCTTAAATAAGAAGAATAACGATCAAAAATGCGTAAAACTAGCACAAAAAGCGCTTAAAATCGGCCAATGAAACTCTACGGATGTAACCGCCATCTTTGAAAGTTTACGGACTGACGCGAAATAAATAAAAACTCTACGGGAACCCAACCCACATTTCGACAAAAAACTCTACGGGAATTCACACGTTCCAACCCCCAAAAACGTATTGACCAATAAACCAACCAACCTAATATATCAATATAAATTGCCGTGACTAGGCGTGCCCGGCACTGCCCGAGGGAGGGTTGATGGGGGGCAAGCCCCCCAACACCCCCGGGACACATTCTCTCCACCACGGTATGTACGGCAAGAGAGCTGCATTCACACCGTAAAATAATAAACCAAATACCTTTATATCCGGAAACGTGAAACTTTCGTTTCTTTGTACTGTTGGTATTGCTTCAATTTTAATCACCTTTTTCGTCCTTTGGAGCTCTTGATGGGCTCAGATATAAAACTGGGATGGTTACTGAAGTCGAATTATTCTTCGATGCCACTGTAAAGGTCTTAAAAAAGAACCCAGAATCAACACAACACTGGAAACGCAACATTTCTCACCGGCTTTCAATCTCGAAATGAGCGGGTTGGTGAGCTGTCAACCTGTGGCTGGCGCAAGAAAGTGTGAAACACTCGATGCGCAGGATTCGATATGAGGGTATAGATAAATATAAAAATATGCAATTGAAGTATAATAACATTACTAAAAGACTTTAAAGGTATAAATGCGTACCAGCAGACACAGATAATTAGCCAAATATCGTTTTGACAAGCGCGTAATGATACACGGACTAGTTCGCGAACGCAAAAATGCGTTCGTGGGTCAGTGTCGTGTTTTTCCTAGCAAGGTAAACAAGCTCATCGACTTTGAATTTGAAAGGCGGCCGCGCGTTATATTTTCCTCATTTAGCGGTGACTATAAGGCCGGTGCATCTTAAACTATACGCTATCCCCTTCTATTTTTCCCGCTCTATAAGATGGCGGTGTCCATTTTCCTCTATCTACGCGCGTCGCGGTCTTCAACCTCTACCGGATTTTTAAGGTACTAACCTGATTAAGAGATGTCGCTGATAGTATAGAGGGTGCTCTTGAACCTTTTCTTCACATCCAGGCATGCTGGCTGCCCGCACCTGCCGCAGGCTCTCTCCCAACGGAGGAGGCCGTGGCAGAAGCATATTTCCAGCATTTGTTCCTGGTTGGTTGTTACCTCACGAAGGAAATCGGTCTCGGAGTAGGAGCACCCTCTACACTCGGTCATCACTGCGGCTTTGGCAGAGTACTGAACACGGCGGTTATTTCCATTAGGAATTTGAAAATCGTGGTTTCAGAGGACAGGAAACTCGACCTTGAGGCCATCGGTGTAACAGTGAGTAGCGAAAAACCCGGCAACGAGGGCACTCTTCTGTTCTTGGTATACCCTGTTCATCCTGATTATATTACAATCGTGTCTGTATACAATGCTGACTATGTCAAGGTTAGTATGCTGATTCCCAGTGAATCAGCATATTAACCTTGGCATAGTCAGCATTGTATATAGAGACGATTGTACTATAATCAGGATGAACAGGGTGGCCTGCCCTCATCGGCGGGTTTAGCGCCTGTTTCCATGTTAGACCAATGGCCTCAAGGTCGAGTTTCCCGTCCTCTGGAATAACGACATCCGTATTCCTAACTGAAATAATCGTCACGTTCAGAAGTCAGTCATAGCCGCCGCGATGGCTGAGTGTGGAGGGTGCTCGTATTCGGGGACGGATTTTCTGCGCGAAATTGCAACTAGCCGCGAAATTGCAACTAGCCACGAAAAAATGCTAGAGATGTGCTTCCGCCATGGCCTCCTCCGTCAGGAGAAAGCTGTATCCTCCGGCCTAGGACCTCCTGCCGGACACACCCTGCCTCCTTAACATTCTGCGGCAATGGAGCACCCTCCCTACTAATTAGCAGCATTAATTAACCAGGTTAGTACCTTAAAAATCCTAGGTTATTGTAGGTTATCGGCTCTGCATCTAGTTCGTGTGCACTCTATCCTGCCATGAATACGTGGTGGAGGTTTTGTTTCCTTGGCGGGGGGTTGGGGGGGCGGCAGCCCCCACAGAGGGGGGGTCGCAGGGGATGCAGCCCCCTGCAATGTAAAGTCATGTGAATAACCATGATTATTTTCACGGTGAGGTTATATCATTAGGGTAATTTTATATATTACATCCACCGCTTCGACATTGTCGCCCCTGCTATTGGGGCCAAGTTTGTCGCTAATGGGGGGTTTCCACACAATACAACCTACATATTTGCGCTGTACAGAGTGAGAGGAATCCAATGATACCAAAATCGTCAATATCGGTTATGCACAAGTAATATAGATAATTACCGTAGCATTTTCCCTGGAACCTTTCATGCCCTCGCATGCTATCGGGGTCAAGTTTGTCGCTAACGGGGGGTTTCTGCACAATAAAAAACTATATATTTGCAATGTGGACAGTGCTAGGAATCCAACGATACCAAAATCGTCGATATTGGAGCGGCGAACGTAATATAGAAAATTACCTTGGTTTGTATTGGTCAATCAATTTATATAGCTTTTATCTCCCAACTCAGGCACTACCTCATACTGTATATTATCCCAATTCTGTTTAAGGAATATTCACTGGCTCATGCCTCGCACAATTTAAACAAACAGGCCCAAAGATAGTAGAGAGGAAAATCCATGGACACCAATATCGTCGCGATCCGTTAGGCGGAATTATTCTGTTAAATAATCATGCAACTGTACTAGTAGGTTACTTTAACCTTTATCGGGAAAGTAATACTGCACTTTCAATTTGGCATTACTGATTATTTAAGTTCTCAGAGGACATGTAAAGAAAGAAATCCAAATATCATGAAGAGTAAATACAGCCGTTCCAGTCTGATAAATACGTAAGCAAATAAGTCAAACACGTGAAAAAACAACAGATTTCGTAATAGAGACTAAATCAGCTGAGCGATTGCGTAGCCAAGGCGTCCAGAAAATCTTCGACCGGTCTCGTCCCATTTTCGTATTTTAACCCTATTTCTTTACTGTACCTCCCTTCTTTTGGTCCCTATATACCGTCTGTTCTTTCTTATTCCTCTACTCACCACGACGTTCTTCAGGAGGCTTGGCTTGGCTAATTTCGAGGCCATAATTGTCTCGTATTGTGGCAGTCGTGATGTCTCTCGGTCGCCCTTTCCACCGGAACAGCTGAGCCGCGATTCCCACAATACACCGCAGAGTGAGCATCGGCTTGCGCAAAGTGAAGTCCTTCTCATTATCGTCAATATATCCGTGCACAGATGGAATTTCATTCTAGATTGTCATATATATAATCAAGACAATGTTTGTAAATGTTTATGCTAATATGATGAAACATTCACTTGGGAGATGGATATATTTTTTTGTTTAATTATCAATTTCCTGGGACATATTTCTCACAATTTACTTCAAAATGATAAGTCCCTCCATATCATTCCGGCCTAATCCAAAACATATATTTCACGAATTATCAAATAGACAAAACTGACTTCGGTAGATATCAAATTTGATGCAAAACATGATTTCACTTCTTTCTCTATCAACTACACTTCAATTGTGTATCAGTATATTTATCTACTTCACTGACTAAATAATTGAGACCTATTTTACAATTTGAAATTTATTGATGCACCTACACTATTCAGCACTTTTCATGTAATTCTTTTTATGCAATGTTATAGATGTAGAGCACATTTATATTAGATATACCTATAAGATACAGTTTTCTTTGAAATGTTGTCAAAGAAAACTGTATGGTTTGAATACCTAACTTAATCATTGTTGAGGGATTGTCCCTCTTTCAGTTATTATCTTAGCTTTCGATTTTGTATGCCTTTACCTTATTTTCAGGTATTCTATTTCAAGAAACGATTATTAATCATAATCAATGATAGGCATCGATACATGGAAACGTCCAATGCAACACTGATACATCGATACTTGAAAGATTTTGATACATCGATCCTTCGTAGATAATTCAAGTGATGTTGATGCCAAGAGATATCATCGATACTGTCAATTGT
>NW_020869120.1:120099-123109 GCF_003789085.1 Penaeus vannamei | reverse complement strand
TATATATATATATATATATATTGTTAAAGCCAGTGTCACATTTGGGATTAAGACAATTCGCGAGCATTTTTGGTCACAGCCAATGAGGAAAGTCCATCTGGATGTCCTTGGGTTCTCAACCAATGAGAGGAGTTTACGCATTCACTCTTCCATGCGATCTCTCTGAGGCAACATCTCTCTGTTCTCCCTTTTCAGTGCATACTATCACCTCATTTCGAGACTTAATTATAGACTTTATGTTTTGTGGCATATATAAGTCTGGTGAGAATGTTTCCGCTTGTTCTTATTTTGGAAGCAGTCGGTAGGAGTGAAACAAATCATCAATCCATATTATTATTATTATATTAGGCTATATAATGAGCCACACTGAAAAAGGGATTTATACCACCAAAGGTGTCAGAGCAGGTCAAGATACAGCTAAGAAAGAATGAAAAAAAAGAAAGTCAGCTAATTACGCAAGAAAAATATGTTAGCTGACGTTTTAAACTTATCAAGAGTCGAAGGAGTTACAATCTCTGGAGGCAATCTATTCCAAAGTCTACAAATAGCAGTAAAAACGCATCTAGAAAACTGACTTACATCAAATGTCATTGAATTGAGGGTAATAGAACTTCTGGTAATTCTTGCAAGTTGAATGGTGTATTTCAATGAAATGTCTTATCTAGTTTTCCACTGCATGGCCCTGGATTCATCATCATCATCATCGGGTAGCTAACGCTGACGGGGGCGCATAGCCGCATCCACCCATCGTTTCCACCTACGAGGGTCCCTCATGACTAGCCGCCAGGCAGGGACTCTGGTTAGCAGGATCATCCTGTGGAAAACGAGCCAGGTGGCTGTATAGCCTGAGTTGGCGATCACAGATTGTGTAAGTAACAGGTCCTGTGCCAGTCTCACGGTGCAGCCATTGGTAGGACACGTGGTCTCACCAACAGTAACCCATAATCCAGCGCAAGGACCTTTTACAAAAGGCATCAAAACGCGACTCCAAGGCATAGGATAATGTCCAGGTTTCACTACTGTATAGTAAAACTGGCATTATCAGGCCTTTGAAAATACGTAGCTTGGTCCTTCTGCATGGGTACCGGCATCACCAAATACTCTTGTCAAGAGAGAAAAGGCCCCGATTGGTGTCCTGCACATGGAAACAAACAATATGGCGATGTCTCGACACAAGAAGATAATACCAATCATTTAAGTTGAGTTAGTTTAGATTAAGAAACGTTTATATGCGCATTTGCATGTGTTGTACGCCTATCCGCGAGAAATCAGATAAGGGTGCCGTAAGTGTAATACTGGCATTTCAGGAAAGGAAAAGGAAGTGACTGCGATTACAGAAAAGCACCGGCATGTGTGGGAAAACAAGGTGGCAGTGGTCTCAACACGAGAATAATTATAATTTCATTTAGGTTAGATTAGGTTCGCACTCATTAATTACCTGTAAATAACGTTTATATAAGCACATACATATGTGTGATTTACACCTACATGCGAGATATGGTACATGGAACAAGAAGTTATGACGTTCATCTTTTCCACACCTTACAAACATGTGCATTTATCATTAAGACTAGTTGCTAAGTTTCTTATGTTAAAGGATTAATTTTGAGAGTCCAGAAAAAAATATATATCCATGGAGTTAGGGGATCCATTTCTGTTACCCCTTTGAGACTATGCTTTGAGTGTGAATTCCTTGTGGATCAAGTGTTTCTAGGAACTGTTGATCAGCTGCCTATGCATGGCGTTGATTTTCTGTTGGGAAATAATATAGCGGGCAAAAGAGTAAACCTTATCCAGTTATTATCTAAGAAACCTGTAGATGTGGAAGCAACTCGGCAGTTAGTTTAGGAAGTACCCATTGTGTTGCGTGTGTGCTGAGACAAGATCCATGTCTACCCAATGTTAAGGTACCCCCTATCCTGCCAATGCTATTGATGCTGATGCTGTTACCCTGATATTTTCTTTGATGCCACTGACTGAATTGCAAGACTTGGCTGAGAATGAGTGTGATGACCTGTTAGTCTGTTATTAATTGCAAAGGGGTGTATTAATGCGCAAGTGGAGACCCCATTCTTCCCCAACAACTGACAGTGAGAGGGTGAGAGTACATCAGGTAGTAGTTCCAACTGTTTATAAGCAGGATATAATGAAACATGAATTGGCGTAACTTTTACAGGTCCACGGTTTACCAAGATGTCTCCTGTTACTGTAGGACATGCAAAACATGCCAAATGATCGGTTGGCCTAATCGACCTCTTGATGTTGCTCCATCAGGGATCAGGGATCAAATTCTGGGTCCATAGTTTTTAGGCAGTCCCTCAGAGAACTGAGCACTTTCACTGCTTACCATCCTTAGAGTTAATGTGCCAAAGAACATTATTATCAGATTCTTAAAACTAAGATTATCAAATTTTGTACAGAAAGTCACAAGGAATGGGATAAGGCTTGCCCTTTTTGCTCTGTGCTACTAGAAAAACACCTAATGAATCTTGGGGTTTTCTCCATTTAAATTAATGTTTACCCGTGAGGTGAGAGGACCATTAAAGTTACTAAAGGAAGAGTGGCTTGGTTTAGATGAGAATGTAGGATTCTTATCTTAAGTTAGTGACTTTAATGAGGCTTATCCATAGTTGGAATATTGCCAAGATAACTATGTTTCTCTCCACCAACAAAATGGAAAAATGGTATGATAGGAAAGCAAGAATGAGGGTATTCCAGCCAGGTGATCAGGTGTTTCTGCTCCCCATACACAGTCAACCCTTACAGGCAAAATTTAGTGGTCCATATATGGTTGAAAAGAAACTGATTGATGTTAATGATATTGTCTTCACTCTAGATGGAAGGAAAATCAGTTGTCTGTATCAAATAAATATGTTGAAACCATATTACCAGAAATTCACCAGAGGCTCCAGTGTATGTGGTAGCTCTGCCACCCACAGAAGATGAAGATAATCCCACAGCCCCTGGACGCAGGATGTGACTGGAACCTGCGAGGAGAACGTTGATGCAT
>NW_020869120.1:102599-115099 GCF_003789085.1 Penaeus vannamei | reverse complement strand
AAAAAATAATTGATGTTTTTCTGTAGAAATATCAATGATTTCATTGGTTTTTCTTCAGCGAATGAGTCGTTCAGGAGATCAAATACCATTTCTCCATCAACGATCTCAATTTGATAGTCCCCTTTAGTGGGGAGAGGGCATGAAGTATATCAGGAAAATTATGGAGTAACAGACTTAATAAAGAATTAAAAATAAAAAATGCCTAAAGCTAGCACAAAAATGCTTAAAATCAGCAAATGAATCTTTACGGATGTAACGCCACCTTTGAAATTCTATGGGCTGAAGCGCTAGAAATAAAAAACTCTAGGAACCCAACCCACTTTTCAGCAAAAACTCTACAGGAATTCATGTGTTCCAACCCCCAAAAAACTATGACCAATAAACCAACTTAATATATCAATAGAAATTGCCTTGACTAGGCATGCCCTTTGGGCACTGTCCAAGGGGAGGGTTGATAGGGGGACTGTGCCCTCAACATCCCCCGGGACACATTCTCTCTACCTTGGTATGTATGGTAAGATAGAGCTGCATTCCACACTGTAAAATGTAAATCCAAATACCTTTATATCGGGAAACCTCAAAACTTTTCGTTGCTTCTTTGTACCGTCGGGATTGCTTTGATTGTAATCACATTTTTCATCATTTGGAGCCCTTGATGGGCCCAGATATAAAACTGGATGGTTACTAAAGTCTAATTAATCTACAATCCACTGTAAAGTCTTTAAAATATTCCAGAATCAATACAACACTGGAAACGCAACTTTTCTCACAGCACTTTACCTTGAAATGAGCGCGTGAAGGTCAAATTCTGGCAGCAGGAGCAAGAAAATGTGACACGCTTGATGCACACCATTCTATATGAGGGTATAGATAAATATTAAAGTATGCAAATGAAGTATGATAATTTCAATAAAAGACTTTGGTAATTGTTGAAGACCTGCGACGCACCCTCGCAGAGACTAAGTCGAAAAAATGTTTTTCTGCATGAAATCCTATGATTTCATAAGATTTTCGGCGTTGTTTCTTTTGCGAATGAATCGTTCAGGAGATCGAGTACCATTTCTCCATCGACGATCTTGATTTGATAGTCCGTTTAGCAGGGGAGGGCATAAAGTATATCAGGGAAATTATGGGGTAAAACAAGCTTAAATAAGAAGAATAACGATCAAAAATGCGTAAAACTAGCACAAAATCGGCCAATGAAACTCTACGGATGTAACCGCCATCTTTGAAAGTTTACGGACTGACCGCGAAATAAATCAAAAACTCTACGGGAACCCAACCCACATTCGGCAAAAAAATCTACGGGAATTCACACGTTCCAACCCCCAAAAACGTATTGACCAATAAACCAACCAACCTAATATATCAATATAAATTGCCGTGACTAGGCGTGCCCTTCGGCACTGCCCGAGGGGAGGGTTGATGGGGGCCAGCCCCCCAACCCCCCAGGACACATTCTCTCCACCACGGTATGTACGGCAAACAGAGCTGCATTCACACCGTAAAATAATAAACCAAATACCTTTATATCCGGAAACGTGAAACTTTCGTTTCTTTGTACTGTTGGGATTGCTTCGATTTTAATCACCTTTTTCGTCCTTTGGAGCTCTTGATGGGCTCAGATATAAAACTGGGATGGTTACTGAAGTCGAATTATTCTTCGATGCCACTGTAAAGGTCTTAAAAAAGAACCCAGAATCAACACAACACTGGAAACGCAACATTTCTCACCGGCTTTCAATCTCGAAATGAGCGGGTTGGTGAGCTGTCAACCTGTGGCTGGCGCAAGAAAGTGTGAAACACTCGATGCGCAGGATTCGATATGAGGGTATAGATAAATATAAAAATATGCAATTGAAGTATAATAACATTACTAAAAGACTTTAAAGGTATAAATGCGTACCAGCAGACACAGATAATTAGCCAAATATCGTTTTGAAGCGCGTAATGATACACAGACTAGTTCGCGAACGCAAAAATGCGTTCGTGGGTCAGTGTCGTGTTTTTCCTAGCAAGGTAAACAAGCTCATCGACTTTGAATTTGAAAGGCGGCCGCGTTATATTTTCGTCATTTAGCAGTGACTATAAGGCCGGTGCATCTTAAACTATACGCTATCCCCTTCTATTTTTCCCGCTCTATAAGATGGCGGTGTCCATTTTCCTCTATCTACGCGCGTCGCGGTCTTCAACCTCTACCAAGACTTTAAAAGCATAAATGTGTAACAGCAGACACAGATAATTAGCCAAATATAATTTTGACAAACGCATATTAATAAATGAAGTAGTAAGACAAGTGGCAAACAAAATTATTTAGTAGGTTAATTTTACTGAGAGCAATGCACAGTGATAGAAGGTGCAGCTGCATCGGCCTCACCTTTACCGTGAAATGACAAAAAAAAATTTGCACCTTATCTCCTCGTAATGTGTACTGAGAAGGTAGGAAAGGTTGGGTTTTTGGGTTTGCATGATACCCTGGTTTTGAGAACTTAGCAGATAACAACTCTTTTGAGATCTTGTATGGATTGCTGGTTCAGCATCTCGCACCAGTCAGCCAATCACATCGAGCTTCTGTGTGATTGGTTAACAGGTGTGAGATGCCAGTTCAGCACCCTGTTTAAAGTGTCACAAATACCTCCGAAGGTGTATAGCTCTCGGTAACAAATACTGCATTGTAAACGCACAACCTACCCCCCCCAACACCCCATGCTTCACCTCATATGCACAGGTAGATAGAACTGAAACGGAATGGACTTAGGCAGTGGGCGGCACTTTCTGTGGTCTTCATCTTTATTTATGGTGTTACTGTTCTTGTCTTTATTTCTTGTACAAATGACTGCAGCTGTTAGTCCTCTTCAAGAATATCATCTTCAATTTGCCTAATCTCAATGCAGCCATATCGCAAAGATCAACCAAACTTCTTTTCCTCTAAACATTGAGGGACTTTAAATGGTCTCAATAAGATGTTAGTATATTTAATATGGGTGCAGTATGTGGATGCTGTCCATTTTTCACTTCATATTGGTAATTCTGCAAAATAGAATGATAATATTCAATTTCCTGTTAAGTCTTTAGTACAAACACTCTTCAAAGACAGTTCCCAAGTCTCTTAAGTTACCGTGATTGAGCATGCTGTTCGGGACTCCTTGAGGGCAGGGTTGATTAAGGAGGCTCTACCTAACACCCCTGGAAACATTTTCTTGTTATGCAATGGACGATAGGGGGGTGCTCCCAATTTTGAACTATGTTTCTGCAGATTATTTTTTTGCACCAAAGACTGCAACTTTGTTTCTCTGAAAAAATAATTTATCTAATGCTGGTAATATCAGTATTATTGACATTAATATTGGTATTGACACTTCGATTATTATAATGTTATATGCAAAACTAATAGTAAATGAAAATAGAATCTTTCTGTAAACCAGGGAAAAGGGTAAACAGGCAAGATAGGAAGGGTAATTGACTAATTGGTGGCCAAGCATTTGTAGAGCCATTTGTGTAAGTAAATTAAATCAAAATCATAATTGACAGGCAATGCATTTTTGTCATCCTGGCATTTATTGGCTTAATTTGTAAACACGTTTTAGTGTTTGAAAATTAAGAAAACAGTTCAACATGCTTCCTGCCACCTGTGAGGGAAGTTTGTTGACCTTAGCATAAGCACCAAATGTGTAAAGGGCTCTGTTAGTTCAGCTTGTTTCTTCATTTTGATTTATAATCTTGTGGAGGGAAAAATGCCTTAGAATTTTCTTAATCCTTGATTCCTTGGGCATATGGAACTAATTTTATCTGAGGCTTCTTAATTATAACATTTTAGAAGGCATTTTGTGAGGCATTGGCATGGCCTTGGCTCTTCTTGCTTCAACAGAAAACAGCACATCACCTCCATTTACAATCTGGAAGAGCTTGGCTTGTTTATTATTTGATAACAAGATCCCAAAGAGTTAGATTACATATTTTTCTAAGTATTTTTACCTTCCTTTTAAAATTACAAGTTTTTTCATTTCTGCAAGTCTTGATTTCAAGATTCACCCAAGATTATGGAAAAACTAACCTGTATAATTATACTAGCAACACCAGGCCTTTGTACTTGCGGTGCCTTTAAAAAGGCAATAACTCCACACATTTTGACAATAAAGAACCTTGTATGATATAGTTAGGGAGGTTACACTTCAAAGGTTAAACTTGGGTAAATATATGGCTTTTGATGGAGTGCAAAAGGTGATGAGGTCATGGAAATTGAGTCCTAGCAGGCAGAGTGAAGGATTTGCTACCTAGATTGTACAGGCTAAGATTGATATTTAGTTTAACTTTAAATCAGGCTTGCATAATGTATATAGTATTCTTAAAGGTAAAATGTGGAGGGCTCATTTGTTCTTAAAAATTGTAATCATGGTGAACTTGTCATATGACATTTGATATTTTAGTCATTGTTACTGTGAGTAACACAGAGATAGAGATGGACACTGCCATCTCATAGGTACATCTGCTGCATCACCATATGTGTTACAAAATGCTGAAAATATCCACTGCATATCACCATTCAGACACCAAGTCCACTACAATCTAACACAGCCACAGTTTTTAATGACTGTTTCCCATAAGTTAATGTGAAGTGCTAATAAAGGGGGAATAAGTAGAAGCTAGGAAAGGTTAGGTTTGGGATTTTAGGCTCGTTTTGGGACACTGGATGGTGCGTCGTTGTCCGTAACAAATACCGTTAATGTATATTAGTCATTTATTACTACATCTGCAATAAATTTGCCAATAAAATTGCAGCTCGTTATATATATTTCCTAGAATCCTTTTTTTAACAAGACCTGTCTTTACATTTTTAGTATCATTTTGCTTTATTATAGTTTTTTTTCATCCTTTGTCAGTCTAGGCTACAACAAGAAAAATGCAATTGATACAAAGTATTAAGTTTTAAATGATTTTGGATCCCTCTGTGATTGTGTAATACAGGATATTTTCTTTTAGAAATACTTGCTTCCTCCTGGCCTAGATGTGGAAATGTATTATAGTATATCTTTGTCCATTGCTCCATGATACAGATTTGTCTGGATTAATAGAAAGCAAAGCTGAATGACAAAAAATGTCTTGCATTTAGTCTCGTGCAGTTGTGTCAGTTCGAGTTGCAAGGAAGTGCATCAGTAGGAGAAATAGAACAAGAGTATAAAAGGATTATCTGCTTATTACATGTTGCTGAAGCTGTATCATTGTGTATAAGTGGCATTTTATTACAAAAACAATTTTCAACCAGAGAATTTTTTTTTTTTTTTTTTTTTTTTTTTTTTTTTCTTCTGTAGGTATAGATCAAGGTGAAATTTGTTCATATGCAAGTAATTTTTGTATATACGTCTTTTGGTAATATTTCTGAACAGTATTGTTTCATTGTCATATAGCTACTGAGGCAATCAAATAATACCGCTGTTTTTTCATTGGTTTAAGCCATTCAAGGTTTTAAGTGTTAATGTCCAGAGGAATACTTTTTTTTCAACAAAAAGATCAAATGTAGGTAAATATAGAATTAGGTTAAATTGAATGACATTCTCAGATGCTTGTATAGGGAAAATGGAGAAAGTTTGAGTTGTAATGAAGTTAAGACTAAGTGTGCTATTACACAAGTCTTAAAGGTCAGTGTAAAGTGTAAAGGTTATTGACCTTAAAGTCTATTCATTCATGAGAAAATCTTTAACAAAAGGAATTTAGTTCGATTGCTTTTAGGAGATTTAATTCTTATTGGGAAAATTTATGAGAAATTTCCTTGGTCCATACTTCACGAATCAAGTGTTAATTATCTCTGATCTTGAAACCACTTAATTTACATTACCAGCATTTTACTACCCATTCTTCAATCATTAGGTTCTAGTTTTAAGATCCTATGAATACATCAAAAGTTTTGAATAATTTCGAGGGGGGGGGGGGGGAATTAAAGACGACTATTTTACTCTACTCATTTAAATCTGTACTTATGCAATCTGTAGCTACAGAAATGAATATGGATTGTTGACTTTACAGAATGTGATTATTCAGATTAATGTAGAAATGCAGTGCTCTTGTCTTGTTTGGGAGTAAGAAATTGTGGTGGGTTAATCAAGGTTATGATGTCCATTTGTTTCACTGTAAATGCAACCATGGTAAAGGATTATGACATACTAATTAGTGTTAGATATAAAGATAGTTGTCTAAGTAATTGTAAGCAGGGTTTTGCAGACATTAGTATTTGCTCTATTTAATATATCATAGTTAGGTTGCTTACTCTTGATCCATTGATTTTTGTTACTAAAAGGCAGTGCTGAACCCAAACAATAGAATGAAATACAGCACAAGTTGCTAATACTTGTAAAACCTGTTTGAGGGGGAGAATGCATTACATATCTTATGTAAAGGTAAAATCATAGCCTTTGCTTGTTTGTTAATTTTTTCCCCCTTAGTTTTGACTTGTATACAGTATTCTATAAGTACAGTATAGGTAGAAGCGGAAATATTTGTCTAGAGCATACAGAATGGTAGCCAATCATTTCAACATGTCTGGATGTTCAAAATTGTTGTAGAACATTTTGTTTTTAATATTATGAGGGTAGTGTATGATAGGTTACCTATAGGGTTTTATAAGTGATCATTGATAATTGTAATGTTGATTTGATAGAACTTTGTATTGTTTGAGTACCCATTTATAATACAGCATCATGGTGAAAGTTTTTTTTTCCAGAAACGCAAAAAAATACAATGACTAAAGTACCACTCTTTTCAGATAAGCAATGGCTCCCCCAGTGTATGGTGATCTCGGCAAGTCCGCCAAGGATGTGTTCGGCAAGGGATACCACTTCGGCGTGCTCAAGTTGGAGTGCAAGAGCAAAACCTCCACTGGTGTCGAGATCAACGCTGGTGGCACAAATGCCCTGGAGTCGGGCAAGGTCGCTGGAAACCTTGAGACCAAGTACAAGAGTGAAGGAGCATGGTAAGTGATAAAAGAAGGCCCTCTTGTTGAAAAGCTGCATAGTAGATTTGTGATATTTATAGTTTTATGACTTGCAATGTCTTATTTTAGATTTTTTGAAATTAATTAATTAGAAATTGTTTCCTATCAAAATCATTTGTTTGGTTAAGATAAAGTAGCAAATTTGCTTAATTATATAGGTGATAGTAATCTTTATTGTAAACAGACTGTATACAATGGAATATAAATATGATTTATCAAAGGCCTTCAAAAAGTATGAAAGTGTCAAAGCTAACTGTTTTTGGAGTAGAATTTGTAGTATTATTTAATATATTGTTCTAATTACATTTAATGGTATAGGTGAAGGAGGATTATTAATGAAAATGTATATATGAAATTGATGAACTTTATACTTTTTGCAGGGCCTTACCTTCACTGAGAAGTGGAACACAGACAACACCCTCAACACAGAGGTTGCCATTGAGGATAAGGTTGCAAAGGGCCTCAAGCTGGTCCTGAACACCACCTTCGCTCCCCAGACTGGCAAGAAGTCTGGAGTGCTCAAGTCCACTTACAAGACTGACGCCCTCTCCGTCAACCTGGACTCCACCCTGGACTTGGGTGGTCCCGTCGTCAATGGTGCTGCAGTTGCCAGCTACAAGAACTGGCTGGTTGGCTACCAGATGTCCTTCGACACAGCCAAGTCGAAGCTCACCAAGAACAACTTCGCTGTGGGCTTCACCAACCCCGACTTCATCCTCCACACATACGCCAACGATGGTGCTGAGTTCGGTGGCTCCCTCTTCCACAAAATCAGCTCTGAGCTGGAGGGCGCTGTGGACCTGTCATGGGCCGCTGGCTCCAACACCACCCGCTTTGCCATTGGCTGCAAGTACGCCCTGGACAAGGATGCTGCTCTCCGAGCCAAGGTGAACAACTCTTCGCAGGTTGGCTTGGGCTACCAGCAGAAGGTCCGTGACGGCATCACCCTCACCCTGTCCACGCTCATCGACGGAAAGAACTTCAACCAGGGAGGCCACAAGGTTGGCCTGGCCGTGGAACTGGAGGCCTAAAGTGGCTGGGCGGCTGTTGATTCAAGGTCTTTGGGCATCACCACGTGACACCTTGCACTGGAAATGGGAGTCGATGGGACACTGGGCTCTCCGCAGGAACAGACTGTGTGGCCGAAGGTGGAAGGAGCCACCTTGAGTGACACAGGGAAGTGTCCACAAAACGCCAAGTCATAGATTCCAGTAGTGTAAATGAGCGTTGTATATTACATAATGAGCGTCTGTACATTATCCAAGATTTTTATCCTCAATGGTTGGCAACTGCAGCAAGTTGCAAATTTTGGTTTGCAGCTTAATTTTGTCTTAATAATTCCTCCTTAAAATAAATTAAAACAGAACAAGGAATTTGATTTCACCGACAACATGTGGTGGTAATTTTAAACATGCACAGGGATACAGAAGATGTAGGGCATGGATAAAGACGGGAACAAAAATGACAATAAGGAGATGAGAATAACTTTAGAGCAAGGATCAATATATTACCAAAGACAGACCTTGCTTTCCAATATGGAAATATGTATGTACAGATGAGCCAGCTCTGTTGGATAAGACTGGTGTCTTGGCAAAAAATTATGGGTTTTTGGCCATTGGTTTGTGGGAAATGTCTGTTACTGCTAATTGTTGCCTCGTGCTGTTCATTATTTCTGGTTTCATAAGCAAGAGCCACAAAGACGGTTTTCTTGCATTCCTAGTTCTATGAAAACGGAACTTGGGTAAGGTTTAAGGTAAATCTGTCTACGTTTAACTTAATTACGGGTAGTTTGCTAGTTCGGTCCACAGATCGTTGCATTACACTAGAAGAAAACTTGCTTTCGAAGAAGTACAAGGTAGACCGTTTCTGCTCATAATGTCTTGTCTATTGAGCTATATAATTTTGTTTAACGTTTAGGCTCTTTAAGTATTGTGTACAAAATCCTATTCGGGAATCTCAATGCTGCAGTCCTTAATGTGCATGCTTTTAGTATATTTATTAGTCATGAGAACTGCTATGTAAAAAGACAACCTATTGGAACTGTATAAAGGCGTACATCTTAAAAAAGAACTTTTATTAGCCAGAGAAATTTTTTGTCAGAAGTAATCCGTAGATGCCGCAAACTTTAAATGTGGAGATCGACTTTGGTAAAACTGGCATACAACTTATAGTCCTTTTAAGTCTTGTTTTTAGATCTCGGTATAATTAGTATTTAGGAAATATATATATTGAACGAATAGTTAGTGAAAGTTTGCGAAACTCGGACCTCCAAATTGCTATGGTCATTGATACTTTTGGTGTAGATACGTAGACTGCCGTTGTAGTCTAGATCCAATATGTTTTTAGGGAAAAGTTTACTGTCGAAACCTGTTTACAACTTTGCCTAGAGGTACTGACAATGGAAGTAAGTGTATTAAAGGGGAAAAAAATGATGGGCACGAGACAAAGCGGACACTAACAATCAGATGTAATGTCCTACTGGATTCTAACAAAGTAATCTGTAAAAATAAGCCGCAAAAGTTTTTCCAACCTTGTCCTCTATCGAAAAGGCAAGTCAAATAGCACAGAGTAGAAAGGAATGGAACTACTTGAAAGAGTCCATGGAAAGTTTTAAAATTTTGATTTGTCATTACAAACTTTTTCAGACATATATGAGTATTCAGTAATTACAACACAATTAAAAAACACAGAAGACATCTACTTTGTGGATGAACAGAGATGTTCATACTTACGAATTGTCCAAAATTACATAGATGTTCACAAAGAAAGCCGATACACATTAACTTGGTAGACGTTTTTTAATAGAAAAAATAGGGTATATTCCTGTTCAATGACCTGTTCAATAATAATTTTTGGATTTTCCTCCTACTAGCATGATTTTTTAAATTAAACTTTGTGAAATATACTTTGAAGTAGGCATGCATACTTCAATATCGGACGAGAATAAATTTGAGTTTAATCAAAGAAGAAGAGAAAATGAGAGCAGGCGTTCAGTTCAGTTCAGTTAGATTTGCAGTTAGTCATGCTTCGCCTGGGCCTTTTCTCTGGAGTGGCCCGGCAGAGAGCAGGCGTGGACAAATCACTTATTTTAAACAATGCAACAACTTCTGAGGGCCCCCCAATCCCTTTCTCGTTATTTTCGGGGGTGGGTGGGTGCTTAGGAGAAGGGGGTAGGCTCAATGAAGGGGATCACCTCAAGGTCTACAGAAGTACTTATATAAACCTTGATCACCAACGCCACCCTCTTAAATTTCCTGCAGAATTGTGAACACAATTTCTAAGACGGGGATCACCCACCACAGCCGCCGGGCTGGATCGCTTGCTCGCAATTCAGCCACCACGATAAGCATACAGTTCAAAGAAAACACATGAGTTACCTAGAAATAGTGACACAGGCCGGGCCACTCCAGAGAAAAGGCCCGGGCGAAGCATGACTTAGCAAATCTAACTGAACTGAACCTTGATCACCCCTACATTTGATCTCAGCCCTTGCCTTAATTGATTTTGAAAGATCTTTTCTTCTAATTTCACATTTCTCTTTATCCCTTTATGTACACTTCGTAAGGTGTGAATCCGTGCTGAAGGATGAGAGGTTGGTTGTGTGAGTGAACGACCTTCGTACTACGTATGACCTTTACACTACCATACTAACCTACAGCGCTCTTCAACCTTTGACATTAACATATTTTGTTCTAATCGTTAACTCATTTTTACCCTTATCGTAGTGCTCTATGACCTTTGATGTTAATTGATTTTAACCATTAGCTATTCTGGGAATCCACAAACATCACCTTATGAACAACAAAAAAACTGCCTTACCTGGAGCTTCGTCCCCAAGCCTCACCTTCAGTATATTTTGAATACGCCGTCTAGGACCTTAGGTGTTCACGCGACAGGAATTTTTCAGTAAACAAATGGATAAAAACTGAACAGGCGCTTGTATAGATTACCGGATTTTGGTAGAGGTAACACATATCAAGGTGACAAAAACATTCAACGTAGGACTACTTACAGAATTACAGTCGGCTTATATGAACTGTTACGAGTGATGGTTTCTCTTTAAGCTTCATGTTCTCTGACAATGCTATCCGTTCTGCCCCCTTGCCGGAAAAGGAAAACAAAAATAATACCTCCTCGTATGACCATAAATCTGATTGACATATTGTAAGCGTCTCAATTCTCAGTATGTTTAAGATTCCCTTCTCGAAATATCCATCACAATTAATGAAGACAGAATTAGTTGTTTGTAATACAACACGCATCGAATTTCAGTGATTCTGAATAAAATGTTCGAAGAGACCATCTTTTGCCGAATCATGGCAGATAATGTAGGGCCATTTTTCAACGTATTAGCCTTGACACCAGCATCATTATCATATTTTGTTACAATTTTGTACTCACATTATTTTCTTTTTTTCTGTCTGGTTCCACTGTCTATTTCACAGCGTCATTATTAAGTGGATTTGCACAGTACCTGAAGCGTTAAAAGCTCCTCGTCACAAGATTGGCATTTTTTCCATTGGTTACCCACCAGAAAAAACATTAAAAAAGGTCCTGTAATAGTCTTTTTTAAAAGAGGCCACAAATATAGAGCAATCTAAGCCAGCAGCCCTCAGCAGGCAGACATTACACGAAATCAGAGGTCGAAACCTATGGCAAGAGTGCCAGACGTGGCAAGCAGAGCGCTTGTCTATGGCACGCCATGTGATTCAGAGGACCAAAGAGAAAGTTTAACAGTAAGATAATATGGTGAGTATAAATCTAAATTATAAAACAACTTTTTTTGTTACAAAAAAAAAAAAAAAATGCTACAAGAATATTATATTCATATGCATGCGTAGGAAAATACATCTGGGTATACAGTGCTAAAAAAAAAAAAAAAAAAAAAAAAAAAAAAAAAAAAAAAAAAAAAACTGGCACGCAAGGTTATGACTAAGAAGGCATTAATTATCAAGCACATTATATTCAAAAGGTTGCCGACCCTGCACTAAATGATGATCCAGTGATACTGTTCATGATGAGGATAATGATGGATTAGTTGCCTTTGGAAATTCATGTGTAATTAGGTCCCTGTGAAACTGAAGGAACATCCTTTGGTCACATAGCACGCTCTCACGAACACGCGTGCACACACGCAACACACACACACACACACACACCACAACACACACACACACACACCACACACACACACACACACACACACACACACACACACACACACACACCATTACCATTCACATCATCTCAAGCTTGACGAGACCCTGAACTGTGAGAAACTTGGAGACCCTTTCTGAAATTAAAATAAACGTGCTACAAAAACTATCAAACATAATTCAATTAACATGACCTTCAGCAGACGAATAACTCATGAACGTAATACTTCATAAAACCTATAAGGTCAAAAAAAAAAAAAAAGGAGAGAGAGAGAGAGAGAGAGAAAAAAAAAAAAAAAAAAAAAAAAAAAAAAAAAAAAAAAATATATATATATATAATATATATATATAATATATAT
>NW_020869120.1:90000-99999 GCF_003789085.1 Penaeus vannamei | reverse complement strand
GTGAGAGAGAGAGAGAGAGAGAGAGAGAGAGAGAGAGAGAGAGAGGGAGGGAGAGGAGGAGAGAGGAGAGAGAGAAAGAGAGAGAGAGAGAGAGAGAGAGAGAGAGAGAGAGCGGAGAGAGAAGAGAGAGAGAGAGAGAAGAGAGAGAGAGAAGAGAGTGAGAGAGAGAAGGAGAGAGGGAGAGAGAGAGAGAGGAGAGAGAGAGAGAGAGAGAGGAGAAGAGAGAAGATGAGCGAGATGAAGAGAGAGAGAGAGAGGAGACGAGGAGAGAGAGAGGGAAGGGAGAGGAAGAGGAGAGAGGAGAGGTAGAAAGAGAGAGAGAGAAGAGAGAGAGAGAGACGAGAGAAGAAGAGAGAAGAGAGAGAGAGAGACGAGAGAGAGAGAAAAGAGACGACGAAAGAGAGAAATAATAAAGAACGGAGGGGACGAGAGAGAGAGATAAGAGACGAGGAGAGAGAGATAAAGCACGAGAGAGAAAGATAATATTAGCGAGAGAGAGAGATAAAAGAACGAGAGAGAGAACAGAAGAGAAAGAAAGAGACGAGAGAGAGAGAGAGAGAGTATGACAAGCAGAGACCGACAAGATACAGCGCATGCGACACGACACCGTCAATCACACAGCTAAAGAGCGACAGGAGAGAGAGAAGAGAACGATGATGAGAGAAGAGAGAGAGGAGAAAGAGACGAGAGAGAGAGAAGAGACGAGAGAGAGGAGAAGAAGACGAGAGAGAGAGAAGAAGACGAGAGGAGAGAGAAAGAGAACGAGAGAAGAGAAGAGAGACGAGGAGAGAGAAGAGACAGAGGAGAGAGAGAAGAGACTGAGAGGGAGAAGAAGAGACGAGAGAGAGAGAGAAGGAGACGAGAGAGAGAGAAGAGACGAGGGGAGAGAGAGAACGAGGGACGAGAGAGAGAGAAGAGACGAGAGAGAGAGAAGAGTGACCGAGAGGACAGAGAGCGAAGAGACGAGGAGAGAAGCGAGAAAGAGACGAAGAGAGAGAAGAGACGAAAGGACGAGAGAAGAGACGAGAGAGGACGAGAAGACACGAGAGAGACGAGAGAGACGAGAGATGAGAGAAAGAGACGAGAGAGAGAGAAAGAGACAGAGAGAGAGGAAGAGACGAGAGAGAAAGAGCAAGGACGAGAGAGAGAAGAGACGAGAGAGAAGAGAAGAGACGAAAGAGACGAGAGAAGAGACGGCAGAGAGAGAGAAGGAGAACCGAGGAGAGAGCAGAAGAGACGAGAGAGAGAAGAAGAGTACGAGAGAGAGAGAAGAGACGAGAGAGAAGAAGAGACGGAAGAAGAGAGAAGAGACGAGAGAGAGAAGAAAGAGACGAGAGAGAAGAAAACGAGAGAGAGAGAAGAGGACGAGAGAGAGAGAAAGACGATGAGAGAAAAGAGACGAGAGAGAGAGAAGAGGACGAGAGAGAGAGAAGAGTACGAGAGAGAGAGAAGAAGACGACGAGAGAGAAAGAAGAGACGAGAGAGAGAGAAAGAGACGATGAGAGGAGAGAAAGAGACGAGAGAGACGAGAAGAGACGAGGAGAGAGAGACGAGGAGAGAAGAGACGAGAGAGAAGAGACGAGAGAGAAGAGACGAGAGAGAAGAGACGAGGAGATAGAAGAGACGAGGAGAGAAGAGACGAGGGAGAAGAGGAGAGAGAAAAGACGAGAGAGAAGAGCACCAAAAAGACGAGAGAAGAAGAGAGAAAGAGAAACGAGAGAGAAAGAGAAAGAGAGTACGAGGAGAGAGAGAGAAAGAGACGAGAGAGGAGAAAGAGGAAAGAGACGAGAGAGAAGAGAAGAGAAAGAGACGAGAGAGAAGAGAGAAAGAGACGAGAGAGAAGAGAGAAAGAGACGAGAGAGAAGAGAGAAAGAGACGAGAGAGAAGAGAGAAAGAGACGAGAGAGGAAGAGATAAAGAGAGAAGAAGAACGATAGGAGAGAGAGAGAGAAGAGAGAAGAGACGAAGAGAGGAGAGAGAAAGAGAAAGAGACCGGACGCGAGAGAGAGAGAAGAGACGATGAAAAACTAGAGAGACGCAGCAGACAGAGAGAGAGACCGAGAGGAGAGAGGAAAGAAAGACAGGAGAGAGAGAAGAGACGTACTCGAGACCCGGAGAGAGAAAGAGGAACGTAAAAGAGAGCGAGAAAGAGCGGAGGAGAGAGAAGAGACGAGAGAGAGAGAAAGTGACGAGAGAGAGCGAGAAGAGACCACGAGAGAGAGAGAAGAGACGACGCAGCAGAGAGAAGAGACGAGAGAGAGAGGAAGAGAAACAGAGAGTACGAAGAGAAGAGACGAAGAGAGAGAGGAAGAGACCTAGAGAGAGAGAGGAAGATGACAGAGAGAGAAAGAAGAGACTTGAGAGAGGAGAGAAGAACGAAGGAGAGAGAGACAGAAGAACGAAAGAGAGAAGAGACGAGAGAGAGAGAAGAGACGAGAGAGAGAGAGAGACGAAAGAGAGGAGAAGAGACGAAGAGAGAGAGAAAGAGGAACGAGAGAAGAAAGAAGAAGAGACGAGAGAGAGATAGAGAGAGAGAAGAGACGAGGACGAGAGAGAGAGTACAGAGAAGAGAAGAAGAACCGAGAGAGAGAGAAGAGACGAGAGCAAGAACACGAAGAGACGAGACGCAGAGGAGAAGCAAGACGAGACGAGACGAAACCGAAGACGAGACGCAGACGAGAAGAGACGAGAGAGAGAGAAGAGACGAGAAGAGAAGAGAAGGAGAGAGAGAGAGAAGAACGAGATGAGAGACGAGAGAGAGAGAGAACGAGAGAGAGAGAAGAGACGAGAGAGAGAGAAGAGACGAGAGAGAGAGAGAAGAGACGAGAGAGAGAAGAGCGAGAGAAAGAACGAGAGAGAGAGAGAAGAGACAGAGAGAAGAGAAGAGACGAGAGAACGAGAGAGACGAGAGGAAGAAAGAGACGAGCGCGAGAAAGAGAGAGGAGAAGAGGAAGAGAGAAATAGACAGAGAGAAGAGACAGAGAGAAAGAGACGAGAAGAGAAGAGAGAAAGAGACGAGAGAGAAGAGAGAAAGAGACGAGAGAGAAGAGAGAAAGAGACGAGAGAGAAGAGAGAAAGAGACGAGAGAGAAGAGAGAAAGAGACATGAGAAGAGAGAAGAAAGAAGGAACGAGAGGAGGAGGGAAGAAGAAGAGAAGAAAGGACGAGAAGAGAAGAGAGAAAGAGAGGGAGAGAGAAGAGAGAAAGAGAGAACGAAGAGAAAGAGAGAAGAGACGAGAGAGAGAGAGAGAGAGAGAAGAGAGAAAGAAAGAAAGAAGAAGAAAGAGAGAAAGGAAGAGAGAAGAGAAAAAGAAGAGATAATAGAGAGAGGCACAGAGACATAGACAAGAGATAGCAGAGGCAAGGGATAATGACACAGAACAGACAAACACCGTGACAGTCACCGAGACAGAGCCCAAGAGAGACAAACTATCCCCCCTACCCCCCCTCCTTGTCCTCCGCATCCCCATACCAAACGAATCCAGATCCTTCCTCCCTCCCTCCCCCCACCCCCATTACCCCTACCCCACCCCTCAAAGAATCCTGATCCTCTCTCCCTCCCTCCCTCCCCCCATCCCCCTACCCCAACCCCCCAAAGAAAAAGTTTAAACCACACCCCCCTCTAAAAAAAAAAATTCCACCATCACTCCCTGAAAAAAAAATCCTTCGACCCAAACCTCAAAAAAATATAACAATAAATAATATTAATAATAACAATAACAATAATAATAATAACAATAATAATAATAACAATAAATAAATAAACATATTAATATTATTATATATTATAACAATAATAATAACAATATAATAATAAATTAATGATAATGATAATAATAATAATAATAATAACAATAATACCAATGATAATGATAATGATAATAATAATAATAATAATGATAATAAAAACAATAATAATAATAATAATAATAATTCGAATATTAAATCTTGCGACCCCACTCACCCCAAGAAGTTATCCTCCGCGGGCTCCTCCTGGATCTTCCACTCGTCGTCCAGCTCCTTGAGGATGACAGAGATCCTCGAGGCGCTGTGCTTCCCCCGGGACACCCTCGACATGGCGTTCTTCAAGGCGGAGAACGGCGAGTTGGCGTTCTTCCCGCTCTTGAAGTTGTCGACGCCGATCCAGTCCGTGGTGTTGCTGCGGTCGTACATGTTGCTGTAGTCGTCGTTGGCGTTGTCGTGGGCGCCGAGGGTGTTGAGCGACTGGTACGACTTGGAGAGGCCAGCGCGGATAGAGCGAATGGAGGCCATTTTGACTTTCTTTCCCGATTTATTCATCTGAGTGGCCTTTTGGGGAAGTTTTTTTTGGGGAGGGTTTTCTTTGAAGGGGGAGTTGTTGTTGCTTTTTTTTGGTAATTTTCTTTGTGGGTCGTTTTTCGTAGGTCGAGTGAGAGAGAGAGAGAGAGAAAGGATGTCGCACGACCTTTCCTAACCTTTTTCTTATTTTTTCGTGATTTTTTGGTTTGTTTTATATGATTTTTTATCTTCCCCCGCTTTGGTTTATTTCGTTTTTTGGGCAATGCGGATTAGGTAGGGGAGACAGAGAGAGAAGGAAAGAGAGAAAAGACGAGGGACTTTGTTGTACGCGACGTCGCCTTGGCAACAACTTTTATACAATATCAAACCACACGACACTTCAATTCTTCTTTCGAAAAGACGTTTCCTCTCTTCACTTCCCCCAAAAAAAGATTCCAGGCACTTCACACACAAATCTCTCACGAAAAAAAATATATTCAGGACGATAGAATATATAGGTAAGCTATATCTCCAACTTTTTTCTTTCGTTATGAAAAAGAACGACGTTTCTCAGTGAAAAAAAGAAAATACTTCGTCCATAACCTCCAAAAACAACAAACAAAAATGTTTAATAAATAACCGGCAGTTCAACAGGGAAGGGAATCCACTCCGCTCACAGACCCACTCTCACCACCTAACAGTACCCAACTGAGACTCAGACATCCATGCACCTTCTAACCAGCCGCACCAAACACACGCTCACACCTGGACACGCACACACGAACGCACACACACACACACACACGTGCGAGGGAAGCTCCACGGCTGGACCGACGTACACACACACGCACACCGCAACGTTAACCCCAAGAGTCAGGCCGACGCTCTGGGCGACTTGGATCTGACGTTTTCCCTATTCATATCTTAATTAGGAAGACTACATACAGTTTTTATGTGACTTACCGTAGTTTAGGAACTGGTCGTCAATAAAAACTTGATAAAAGGGCTAAAAAGTTATTCAAAACGGTTAAAAACTTGCGCGATCTACATCTGCTTGTATATTATACACTTGCCAGTGTACGAGTAGGAATGACGGCCCACGGGAGGCGCCACCAGCGTCATCTGTTGCCCAGAGAGTGAACTATTACCTCTTTGCAGAAAATGTCAGAGATTTCAGGGGAAACTAATATATTTTGTTATCTATATTTATCTATCTCGCTATGTCTTTTTATTTATCCATCGGTCTATCTTTTTATCAATATATCTGTCTGTCTTTTTATATATGTCCCTATATGTAAATACATATGTATATATATGTATAAATTTATTCGTCTGTCTATTTTCGTTTGTTTAAGCCGTGATATTTCTTTGTGTTCAATCCACAACTATCCAAGAAACTATGAAGGAAACTAGAGGAATAAGATGAAGTGGAAAAAATACCATTATAGTATCTAAATAGACAATTAGAGCACGTGGACTTACTTGCAAGGATCCGTTTCAGTGCAAATGTGTCACATAATCCTTGAGACAAGACACTGAACCATTAAACCTCTTATCATTATCCAGGGCCATTATGCAGACACAGAGGAGATTGCGTGTTTACCTCCCTTTCCTCTCCCCCCTCTCCCTCTCTCTGCCTCTCCTCCTCTTATCGTCCTTCCCTCTCACTTTGTCTGCTTCCCTTCCCTCTGTCCTCTCCTTTTCATTCTCTCTGCCTCTCGTCCTTCTATCCACTCCTTTTCCCTCTCTCCACCTCTCCTCCTCCTTTCCCTCTCTTTATCTCTCTTCCCTGCCTCCTCTCTTAACCTCTCTCTTTCTTCTTCTTTAACCCCTCTCCCTTTCTCTTCCTCTTCCTCCTCTCCCTCGCTTTATCTCTCTTCCCTGCCTATCTCTCACCTCTCTCTCCCTTCTCCCCCTTCTCCTTCCCCTTTTCCCTTTCTCTGCCTCTTCCCCCTGTCTTCCCTCTCTCCCTATCTCTATCTATCTTCCCTGCCTACCCTCTCACCCTCTCTCTTTCTCCTTCTTTAACCCCTCTCCCTTTCTCTGCCCTTCTCTACCTCCCTCCCCCTTGTCCATCTCTCTCTCCCCCCCTTTCCTCTCCCGCTCCTTCTCTCTTTCTCCTTCTCTCCCCCTCTTCCTTCCACATTATTTTTCGTTTTATTATAGATTTCTCTTAATCATTAATCTCTTTTATAGGATTCTGAAAGCGGTTATATGATCTATGAGGTGAAATCTTACGCAGAAATTCACACAGAAATTAAATCATCATCAGATTTAATTTTACTGTCATTATTAATTATCATGTTCTTTCGGACAACTGCTATTTTGATTATTATCATCATCATTATAGTTATTACTGTTAGTATTATTATCACTATTATTATTATTATTATTATGATGATGATGATGATGATGATGATGATGATGATGATTATCAACATTATCATTATCATCATCATCATATTATCATTATCACTGTTATTATCATTATTATTTTTATCATTGTTGGGGTTATCATCATAATAATGATCATCATTATTATCATTGCTATCTACATAGCATTATTATTATCATCATCATCATTACTGTCATTATCGGTATCATTATCTTTTTCATGATTATTATGGTTATCATTATCGTTATTATTTGTTGTTAATAGTATCATTATCATTGTTATTATTATTGCTGTTGTTGTTGTTGATATTATTATTATTATTGCTATTATCATAGCATTACCACTGTTGTTGTTAGTATTATTATTGCTAGTAATTGCTATTACTAACATTATTGTTTATTATCATTATTATTATCATCATTATCATTATCATCATCACTATTATTATTATCATTATTTTTATCATCACATTTTATTTCATTTTATTAAATTTTATCATCAATGATAATGATAATAAGAATAAAAATGATGATGATAATGATAATGACGATGACAATAATAATAATGATAATGATGATAATAGCAATGATCAAAATAATAATAATAGTGATAATAATTATAATAATGATAATATAGATAATATTAACAACAAAAACAACAATAAAAAAACAATCATCATCATAATAATCATAATAATTATGATAGTAATAATAATGATAATAGTAATGAAATAATGATAATCATAATCATCATTATTAGGATTATTCCGTTAATCATCATTATTTTTGCAGTTGCATTGATTATTATCATTGTTATTATTATTTTCATTATTGTTATCATCATTATCCGTATTTTATCATTATCATTATCATGATCAATACCATCGTTATTATCATTATCATTATTGTTATTGATATTACTTTCCTTATCATTATTAATATCATTGTTATTATCATCATTTTCATCACCATGGTCATTATCATCTTTATCATTACTATCTATTAATCAATATCATCATTATCATCACTATTATGACTACCATTATTATTACCATTATCATCATTATTGTCATGATTACCAATAAGAATAATAAAGATGGTATTATTACTATTACTACATGTATATAATGCTCTTATTGGCATAACAACAATTACCATTCTTATTATCTTTACATCCAAATTTCCTCAGTATGTTTCATAATGATATTGTCATTACGTCTAATTGATCCATTAATCGATCTCATTACTATAGATAAACATTGCAAGATCACTACAGGAAAGAAGAATAATTCGCATTCACTGATAAAATAAAATCACGACGTTTAAGGCAATAATCAACTGCATTTATTCTAACCTAGTTTTTAAATTTCTGACAGTTCCCGCCATTTGCCCGCGGGGAGAGTGTGCAAAAAATCGTTATCATTACTCTTGAATGAGTGGGTAGGTAATGCCTCTATGGAACTATTGAGAACCCTTGTTTCACCCTCATATATAGTTGGTTGTGTGGTTTGGTTGGTTTTGTCATAGGTCATTCCAGGTCATACTTGGAGCACCAAAGATTTGAGACTAACAGCCGGTTTGTTAAAATTGTGCCAGGCCCTAACCAATGTATTTTCGTAAATACAGACGCAGAAATAAAGGCCTATCTGTCTATATATCTGACAGATATACATCTAACCATCTATTTGCCAGGTTGATATGCATGTCTAGACTGATAAATATACTTTTATTTCTTTATTTATGCATGTCAAGTATACGAATATTCTTTGGGTCGGGCCTCGCGCAGTTCTAACAATCCGACCGCTAGTCAGGAAGAATTGTTATGTATTTACATCAATGCACCACTTACCCAGCTCATAGATACCTCAATAAATTTGCCTTAGTTTTTGCATTTCTAAATCGATTTCCAGCGACTGGCCACGTGGAGGGTCTAAAAAAAAATCACTATGGAACTCCTTTAGACCCTAGTTTCACCTTCATCTCAGTGGGTCGTGTGGCTTTAATGGTTTAACATTGGTCATTTTGGGTCATACTCGAAGTGCCAAAGGTTCGAAACCAGGTCAGGGAGGACTGTTATTCATCAACAACAAAGCTCCATTGCTTTTCCATCTGATTAACCTTATTTACCTTAGTAAATTTGACTTCGTATTTGAATTTCTAAATCGATCTCGACCAACTACCTATACGTGGTGTTTGTAAAACCTCGTGTGAAATTCATGATAAACATATTGCAACAGGAACAACGAAGGGAAGGCAGGACATATTCGTGTTTTCTTGGCCTTCCCTTCTTGTTCCTGTTGCAGGTGTAAACCTCGCTTTCATTACTAGTATGAACTTAGGCAATGTCTGAAGCTAGTTTATCCTAGTTACCATTATAATATATTGCTGCTGCTCTTATTATTTATTGTTATTTTTATATTCATTTGTTATCATTATCATTATTTTATCATATCATCATTATCTATATATCATTATTATTATTATTATTATTATAGTTACTCCTTAAATACTGTTACTATTTCCTGATCTGTTACGCTCTTATTGCTGTCATCTTTATTATAATCGATGTTATTTTTAATGCTTATATTCTGCGATGATGATAATCATCAATGATAATCAACATCAACACCATTTTTGTTATAAAAATGATTTTAATGTTGATTAACACTGATGATTATAGTGATAATAATAGTCGCAGTGTAACGATGAAAATAAGAGCAACAAAAGTAAGCAACAATAGAAAACAATAATAATGATCATACCAATGATAATGAAAATGATAATGATAATAATAATGATGATATTAACAATAATAATAATTATTATGATGATGAAAATTGTGATAATGATGACAATGACAGTAACGATAATAATAGCCGTAATAGTAATAACAATGATGATAAAGATTATGATAATAATTGATGATGATATCAACAACAACAATAATAATGATAATGATAATAAAGTAACTATAGCAACAGTGATAATGATAAAAAATATAATAAAAGCAACAACAACACTAATGATAATAATAATAACAATAATAATGATGATGGTACTACTAATAATAACAATAATAACTGATTATAAAAAAACTGTAAATAATTGTAATGATAATAATAATAATAATCATCATCATAACAACATTAACAATAACAACAACAATAACAATAACAACAACAACTGCTAACTAGCACCATCTTTTACAGCGTCTCAGATCAATCGCAATTCTATTCTCAATTAATCATGGGAAACCGAAGCCCAGGTCACGTGCAAGGATCGTGACTGGGACTCCCTTGTCTCCCTGCACCAGCAACGTTACATGATAAACATAATTGTGTTTAGAGTTC
>NW_020869120.1:77500-82500 GCF_003789085.1 Penaeus vannamei | reverse complement strand
AAAAAGAACCGAATAAATAAAATAGATCGGAAAGATTACTTAAACCGAAAGAAAAAAAAAAGACAGAGAAATAAAAAAAAGACAACTAACCAAACCAAACCACCGCACCAACAAAAAATAAAAATAAAATAAATAATAATAATAAATAAATAAACAAATAAATAAAAATCAAAAAAAAAATAATAAAAATCAACACCACACAAAACTCACCCGAGCCAACAGTATATGAATCTCCTGCTCGGCGAACCTCCTCCCGGCGCAGTTCCTGACCCCGGCGCCGAAGGGCAGGAGGCAAGGATGGACGGAGTTCGAGGCCGACGTCTCCCTCAGCCACCGCTCGGGGAGGAACTCGGTCGCCCTCGGGAAAGAACTCCTCGCTCCTACTCGACGCTCGGGTAGAGCTGCATGGGAGGGGGAAGGTGTGATGAGATGATAGTATAGCGATGATGTGTTTATATAGTAAGGAGAGAGTGGAGGGTGGAAGGGAGGTGGTGGATGGGAGGGGGAGATAAAGGGAATCTGGGAGATTCCTTCTCTCCCTCCATCCCTCCTCACTCTCTCTCTCTCTCTCTCCTCCTCCTTCTTTCTTTTCCTTCATCAGTGTTGTCCAAACTGGGAGTCCGCAACATCATAGGGTACGTGAACAAACAAGAAACACCACACACACCTCACATTCTCATTTAGTTGTGGAAAATTTTTCAGATTTTGTTCATATTTTTTATTTAAAATTCGAATTTACTTGGCCAACACTCCTGCAATGCAGTCTCTTCATAATAGAATATCATTTACACTATCCTAATTAAAACTGTTATCCACGGTGGAGGTGGGGTACGTCACAGTACAAGGATGGTAATAAAGGGTACAATAGGCGAAAAATGTTTGGACAACACTGCTCTAAACCACTCACCCCTTTTTGGCACCAAGAAGCGCGAAGTACCATATCTCTCGTGGTTTTTCTCACGACACAGATGATTGGCGGGTCCAACCTATAACAAAAAAAGATGAATAAATAAATAAAAAGAAAAATAAATAATTGAATTATAACATAAAAAGATAACGAAGAAATCATCCTTTTAGAAAGCACATAACAAATACATATCGTTAGTGTCATGTGATACGTTCTGAAACTCCTGTGCGGTGACAAGACATTATGCCTCCCTCTTGCAATGTTATTTTGCATAAACATTTTTAGTCTTTTTATGCCATTTTCGAATGTCCATATTAGTAATTTGATTTGCTTTTATCCAGATGGTGTTAGGCCGTTTTCCTTGCATATACTCCATGCCATCTTTCTATAACTATGCCAGAGAAAAAGGGCAAATTTGGTCATTTTTTTTTTTTACTTTTTCGAAATATTCATTTTTTAATACAACGCAGCTTTTTTTTTTTTACCCATGACGGCATTCACGTCACCCGCCCCTCAAGCCGATTTTTTTCTTGACGTGATGATGGTCACGTCATCCGTTTCGAAGGGTAAAAATGAATGCCCATCATATACCAGGGATGAAACCAAATAATACCCTTCATGATTAAGATTTAAACCCTGACATTATTTTTCCAAATGCCAAATTAATTCCTCTCACCTTAGAGCCTCCTTACACAAGGCCTTCAGATACCGGAGTTCCTTTATATGGTCAGGACTGATGACTTGCTCGCCGTTTCCCAGAACACGGTCTAGCTCTTCCTGTAATTTTTCTTGCTTGTCTGGGTTCTGCGCCAGTCTCATTATGGTGTAGGTGGAGGAGAGGGAGGTCTGGGACACATGGAGAAGAATTTAGTTGTTTTGAGGTTTTTAGGTTTTCTTTTGTTTTTTATAGATTTTGATTAGTTTTTTTGTTGTTTTGTTGGTTAAGTTGATGTTTTTGCCTGTTTTTTTCTTCTTTTTTAGTTTTGTGTTATGTCGATGTTTCTCTTTAAGTTTGTTCATATGTTTTAGTCATAATCATTTCTGGTTTACTACATTTTAATATAATGTATATTCAGAAAAATAGTCAAAAAAACATTTAGTATCACAAAAAAAAAGTTAACGAGTAGTTTTCAGGCACCCTTACAAGAACAAAAAATCCATAACCGTCAACAATTGTCAACAGAAAAAAGATTGGCACGTAATTAAAAGCTCGCCCGTAAACAAAACACAAACACAAGTAAACAAAAGACGATGTAAACAAACACGGACGCAAACCTAAACAAAAACGCACGAACACAAGTAAACAAAACACAACGCAAAACAAACACGATCGCCAAAAAACAAAAACGACGTCAAAAACACGAACGCACGGCAAACAAACGCAAAACACACGATCACACCGTAACCTCAAACCCAACGCACGCAACGCACAAAAAACACGAACGCAAGTAAACAAAACCCAACGCACGTCAAAAAACAAACGCCATCCCTCGTCCGTAACAGGATCCGTCCGACGCACCGTGTCAATCCCGGCGAAGAAAACGTCGATGAGGAAGGCATGGACGTCCTCGTAAGTCAAGACAGGGTCGAGGAGGAGGTTCTCGACGATGTTCAAGTCCTCCTCGGAGTCCGGACGTCGGGACTGGAGCGACTGTTGGGATTCTTTGAACGGCCGCGTGGACAAGCTGTGGGAACGTGGCGGTTAATTGCTCTCAGGTTTCTTGTGGGGTTTTGTTGTTCTGTCTGTTTTTGTTTTGGTCTGTCTGTTTTTGTTTTTGTTTGTCTGTCTGTTTTTGTTTGCGTTTGTCTGTCTTGTTTTGTTTGTCTGTCTGTTTTTGTTTTTGTTTGTCTGTTTTTGTTTGTCAGTCTGTTTTTGTTTGTCTATATGTCCCTATGTGACCAATTTCTATTTGTGTTTCTTTATCTATCAGTCCAATGATGTTTGTTCATCTATCTGTCTGTCGGTATCTGTTTATCTATGTCTATCTGTCTGGTTTATCTATCAAACCCATATTTAGTATCTGTATCTGGTTTATCTGTCTATCTGTCATATGTATCGTCTGATTAGCTGTTATTTATTATTATTGGTTCTCTGTATAATCTTTAATGTGTCTGCCTATCATTATCGACAGCCTGTCAGGTATCCACCTGACACATCCTAACTAATGCCTCTCCTACTGACACCTGACACACTTATATTGACACACCTGCATGACACCTACCTGTCGACAACACCTCCATGACACACCTGCATGACACCTAACTCCCCCCCCACCTCCACCCCGCCCCCCACCCCTCCCCAACCAGCCCGACCACTCACCTCAGGCATCTCATCATGTGCTTTCCTGACCTTCTGAGCGCCGGTGTGTCGACCCACTCCACCAGCGGACGAGTGACCCCCATCTCCAGGCCATGGATGCTGCGGACGAGGTCATCCGCGATCTCTATCATCCGAAGGGCTTCCGGCGTGTTCTCACAGGCAGCCGAGACGTCTGTTAATAAGATGTCACTAGGCCAAGGCATGTGGAGGGGACGAAGTGAAGAAGAGGGAAACAGCATAGAGAGGAGGAGGAGGCGGGAAAAAAAGAGAGGAAAGGGACCCGGTGTGATAGGGAGAGGGGGAAAGGAAAAAGGGGAAGAAACAGAGGGAAGGGGAGGGGGAGGAGGAAGCGAGGGGAGGAAAAGAGAGGAGAGGGAGCAGCGGTGGAAGAAAGGGGGAAAAAAAGAGAGGAAAGGATGAAGGGGAGGTGAGAGAAAGGAGAGGGAAAAGTGAGAAGGTGATGGGGGGGGAGGTGGGATGGGAGAAGCGGAGGACGGGGAGGGGAGTTTGGGTGATGAGGGAGGGAAAGATGAGGGGAGATGGGAAAGGAGAAGAGATGAAAGGAAATGCGTGATGGGGAGGGAAGGAGGAGGAAAGGTGAGAAAAAAGGGTGGAAATGAGGGTGAAGGAGGACAGGGAGGGGTGATGGGGGAGGAGGGGTGAAGCAGCGGGGGGTAAGGGGGACGGAGGAAGCGAGGAAGGAAAAAAGATAAGCATAAGTTTTTTTTCGATGGTGAAAATTTTGATACTTTTTTCTCTTCTCTGTTTTCCTAATTTGTTATTTAATATTATTTCATGAGTATCTTTATTTTCCATCCTTGTCCTTTTCTCATAATTTTTACTTCACTCATCTTCCTATCTATCTATCTCAGTCATCACAACATTTCTAAAAAAAAACTAATACGAACCAAAAAATTAAACAAACAAACTAATACCAAACCAAAGAGAACCAGGAAACAAATGATAATTGATAAACAAAGAAAGAAAATGTTGTAGACACTCACACTCCAACGCCCACTGGAACAGCTGGTGGAGGAAAGTCCTCGGGAAGCTCGTCTTATGTCCTCTCAGGGTCGCCCACCTTCAGGAGACAGGTGGTTGGTTTGTACAAGTTTTTTTGGTGTTCGTTTCTATTTTTTTTTGGTTTCTATTTTCTCTTTTTTCTTCTCTCTTTCTCTCTCTCGCTCTTGCTCTCGCTCTCGCTCTCTCTCTCTCTCTCTCTCTCTCTTCTCTCTCTCCTCTCTCTCTTCCTCTCTTTCCTCTCTCTCTCTATTCTTCTCTCATATTCTCTCACTCTCTCTCATATTCTCATTCTTCACTCTCTCTCAATATTCTCCACTTCTCTCTCATATATCTCACCTCTCTCTCATTATTCGTCACTCTCTCTCATATTTCTCCACATCTCTCTTCATATTCCACTCTCTTCCATTTTCCACTCTCTCTCATCATATTCTCACTCTCTCTCATATTTCTCACTCTTCTTTCCCATGATTTCTCACTTTCTCTCATATTCTCACTCTCTCTCATATTCTCACTCTCTCTTTCATATTTTCTCACTCTCTCTCATATTCTTCACTCTCTCTCATATTCTCCACTCTCTCTCATATTCTCACTTTCTCTCATATTCTCACTTTCTCTCATATCTCACTCTCTCTTCTCTCACTCTCTCTCAATTTCTCACCTCTCTCTCATATTCTCACTCTTCTCTCATATTCTCACTCTCTCTTCATATTTCTCACTCTCTCTCTCTCACTCTCTCTCATTATTCTCACT
>NW_020869120.1:65000-72500 GCF_003789085.1 Penaeus vannamei | reverse complement strand
GCAGTGATAGGTCTTTTGAGAATTCTATATGGCCTTTAAAATTTAATAATAATAAAAAATAAGGGATAAAATAAACTTGAAACATTTATATAACATTAAGCAGATTAAAAAACTTAATGTACACTAGATTATTATCAATATTGTGTAAACCAACCAGAAAATACACAAAATGCACTGCAGAAATAACTCATATTGACATATTTATATTAGAACATTTATATTTTCTATCAGCTGTCATCTGGGATCACGGGAGACGGTAGAGAGAGAGAGAGAGAGAGAGAGAGAGAGAGAGAGAGAGAGAGAGAGAGAAGAGAGAAGAGAGAGAGGAAAAAATAGAAAGAAAGAGAGACAGAGAGAATACAAAGAGCGCAACTAGATACATATATACAGATAGACTAATACGCACATACACATACGCAAAAAAAAATTCACGCAAACATACATCTATACACGTACACATAATACAATAATCAAGCCACATAAGGTCGAAATTAGAAAAGAAAAGTGAAAGTGATGATTTCCCCGAGAAAACAACAACAAAAAGTGACAGACAAACATCAAACAGGAAGGAACATGGGCGCCTTACATAGAGAGGAGAAGAAGATAAGATTAGTAACTGAGAAAAGATCAAAGGAGCCGGTAAGATAACATTCTATTTCATTTTTTCCTTTAAATGTGTTGTTCTCTTTCCCTTCGGTTTCTCATTTTTAAAAATTTTACTTTCTCTTTTCTATCTCTTTCTCATCCATTTTTTTTTTCTCTTGCTACTTTTTTCTCTCTTCTGCTCTGAATGTTGTTCATCTTTTAAAGACAGCTGCTTTTAGATATTCTGTCATTATTTAAGTTCTTCCTATTCAACTATTCGCATTGCTGCCCTTATTGGCAACAATGTAAAAGCTGCATGTAAATAAGTTTTTTTTTTTTTTTTTCTTTTTTTTTTGCTTTTTTATCGTTTTTTTTATACCTGCGCGCCACGGATCACCACGATATTGGAAGCTACTGATTCGTCCCATCCTTGAGCATTTATATATACACAAATAATATTGCTAGGAAATCTGCACCCCTCAATATTGACTCCGTTAATTGGGGTACATATTGTAACGACGGAAATTGCGGGGTAAATTATCATGGAATGTGGGCCACATGCAGGGAAATACGTGACCTAAGCCTGTAATTTATGTAGTTCGCCCCTCGCCCTAGAAGACAAAGGTTCTGAAAATGGCGGGCTGGGGCATCGGATCGTTCATATGGAGGGGGTACACATTAGCCTGTGAGGCCACGAAGCGTACTACAATATTAAAGATAATCTCCTGCCTCGACTCATGAGTATAAGGTAGCTTGGGAAAAGCCTCATGGTTACCTCACCTCTCCTGCAATAAGCCTTACAGCGGCTGGGAACACCACTTAACAACCTATAGGGACGGTCATCGTGACGTCACCAGAGCTGTCACGTGATCAGTCGGAGGCAGTGGTGGGCAAAAACAACAAAATCCCACGAACTTCGTTATTAAGTATTGGTCTGTCGCGAACATCGTCCCTTTTTCTCGATTTATATAAGATTCGCATCCTTTTTCACCCTTTTATAAGAAACTTCGACATGGTAAACAATTGCATTATTATTGGATGTGCAAATGGACAGCAAAAAGGTTCAACTTTGAGTTTTAATTGTTTTCCGAAAGACCCCGAGAGAAGGAGGCTTTGGCTATCAGTCGCAAGAACTTTGATCCTGCACCTGGGAGTGATGTAAGAGTTTGTGCTCATGGCACGTACGATAGCTTTTCTATAAAGATATTCTAAAATTTAAACGGTTGTTATATCGTCATAACTCTTTCTTGGGGATGTATTTCCCCGTGGTTAAGCATAGGCCTAGGCAGTGGTAGATGTTGTGGGTGACTGGTTACTATTGAGTATCTTCTTTCACTTTAAGTGTCAGTTAATTTGATTTTAAAACTTTCCCTGAACAAAGGTCGTAGGGCATTAAATGGGAACAAAAGATTAGTAAATTTAATGACTGCTACACTGCCCTCTCAACAACTTCAAGAAATTTGCTTAAATCTTTTCAAGGTATCATGATGAGTATTGCGTGGGAATGTAAATTTAACATTTTAGAATAGTCTGGCTATAACGTCCAAAAAATACTAATAAAACCCCTGTTTTGAGCAACTTTTTGAAAAACCGGGCCTAAAAAGCAAAGAAAGAATTTCACAAGTTCTGGAGAATTTAACCCTACGACTACGAACCAGTCTTATTATAATCAGTATTGAGTACTTACTTGTACCCTTCCAGAGATTTGTAGGCCTTTAATTCTTTTTATGTGTAAACACCAGGTGTTTGTATAATGGTCGGTCAACCAAACAATTAGTATGGCCCAGCAAATACAGATAGCTGTATTCTGATTTTTTCTTATGTTGAATGCCAGATTCCATTATCCTGTTATGTTTTAAAACTTAAGAAATATACTTGAAAGCTTCGAGTGATTTGCAGGCTTTCAACTGTTGTGTGTAACTACCCGGCGTGTGTATGACAGCCAAAACTAACATCGGGCCGACCATTGGGGCTTTCAGGCCAGCCATCAGAGAGAGAGAAAGGATCTGGTAAGCTTTCTGTACCTTTAGAATACTGAAGTTCTTCACCATGACGTTTTTTAGCAACTAAATCTAGAGATTTGTAGTAGGTTGACATCGTTCTCACAGCTGATTCAGCAGCATTGTTGATCTTTTGCCCACCAGTGTTGTGCGCGTGCGCGAAAAAGCGTTTTTGTTTTTGTTTTGATGATTGTCCCTATATCGAGGTCTTCTTGAGAATCCTGTGTCACATATCTGCGCCCAGGAAAGGATACTCTTACCCTTACTGCTCTGTCCACTCAATAGATGGCACTGCACAATGTGCGTGGATCTGTGCCATCTAGTGATGGAGATTGACATTCTCTGTAAGATTTCCTGCTTCTTTCCATTCCTGTTACGAACGCCACCTTATGCTTCTAGTAGACGCTGGGAATGTGGTGTCAATGGTCCTTTGATCTGTGCAGACCGTTGTTTTGCAATATATGTATTAGAATTGTGTCTAGGTGTTCTATTCGAAGCAAGGAGTACTGTCCCCGGTATTATAGCCTTTGGTACGCCTCGTGATATCACAGGTTAGTGCAAGGTCGAAAGAATACGAGGTTATTCAACCCTTTTCGACCTCGTATCGCGCAGGTGATGACGTCACGTGCATTGGGGTCGGTGAATACAGACGTAAAATAATATTTAACTGCTTTTTACTAGCTTTTCGCCTTTCGTTTAAAGGAAAGCTCGGGGGATACGGGAAGTTTTATTTTTGTATTTGAATATCCTTTTCTCAGCGTGGATGAAGGTTTTATTTTATCTTATTTAGTTTTTTTTACCCATAAGTGCGATGTATTTCCTTATTACCTCTGATAATTTGGGTATACCTTATTTGTTTTACTTGCCTATTCTCATTTTTAATCGTAGCGTTAACTAAATTCCAACGTAACCATAGTAATGAAAAAGGAAGTACAAATATGAATCCCTATCTAAATGGGTTTTGTGAGTAAAAAAAAAAACTTATATAATATATATATATATATATATATATATATATATATATTTATTTTTTTTTATTTTATTTTTTTTTTTTTATTTTTTTTTTTGAGAAGGGGAGAATTACAAGCCACGCCCTGTTCCTGTCTCTTTTTTCAAAATATTGTGACAATTCCCCCCCCTCAGTTCCTTCCTCCCCCTCCCTCTTCCCCACGTGACTACCCCCTCTTCCTCCCCCTTTTTAATGTCTATTTTCTTAGGAATTCTAATTATAACTTCTTAATTCGTTCCACCACGATCACCCAAAATACCATACACCCTAAAACCTCTCTCCTTCCTCCCATGTGACTACCTCCCCTTCCCCCTCCTTTTAATTACTCCTTTTCACTCATTCCGCCCTCCCTCCTTCCCTCCCTCCCTTCCTCCTCCTCCCTTTCTCCCTCTTCTCTACCTACCTATCTCCTACCTCCCTCTTCCTTCCTCCCTACCTACTCCTCACTCTTCCTTTCCTCCTCCTTCTCTTCCCCTTCCCTTCCTCCCTCCCCCACTCTTCCTTCCTTCCCTTCCTCCCTCCCCCATCCTTCCGTCCCTCCTTCTTCCTTCCTCCCTCCCTCCCTCATCTCCCTCACTCTTCTTCCTCATTCCCTCCCTCACTCACTCTTCCTTCCTTCCCTCCCCCCTCTTCCTCCTTCCCTCCACTCCCTAGTTCCCTCCCTCCTCTTCCCACCTACCATACACACCCTAAAACCGGCACGCACGGTTCACGCTCACCCTAATCCACCCGAGAAACAAAGTTCATCGCAAGTACCTCTCGACACATGATAATCAACAGGATTATCTCCTTCACACAAGCTAAATTTAGCAACAAAAAGAAAGAAAAAAAGAATAAATAGAATAAAAAAAAGCGACAGAAGACAAGGCGCCGGAACTTCTATCGAGTTTCTATTTATAGCAACGTTTCGAGGGGAATATGGCGTGTCATGGGGGGGGGGGGAGGGGGAGGTGGCCTTCCGCTGCACTTCTGTTCATTGTTTTTTTTCCGGTTTGAAGAGGGTGGCGTGTGATGAAGAGTCAGATAGATAGGGAGGGAAAGAGGGAGATAAGATATATAGGGAGAGAGGGGATAGGTAGAGAGGGCGATAGAAAGGTAGGGATATAGAGTGATAGGGAGAGAAAGAGGAGATAGGAGAGAGATGATAGATAGGGAGGAAAGAGGGAGATAAGATATATAGGGGAGAGAGGGATAGGAGGGAGGGAGAGAGTGAAAGATAGGGAGAGAAAGAGAGATATATAGGGAGAGTGATAGATAGGGAGGGAGAGAAAGAAGGGATAAGATATAGGGAGAGAGGGGATAGGTAGGAAGAGTGATAGGGAGAGAAAGGGAGATAGAATATAGGAGAGAGGGGATATAGGAAGGAGAGAAGAAAGAGGGAGATAGTAAATAGAAGGGAGAGAAAGAGGAGAAGATATATATAAGAGAGGAGAGAAAGAGAGATATATATAGGGAGGAGAGAGGGTAAGAGAGAGGGAGAGGGAGAGAAGATAGGATTAGGGAGATATAGATACAGGTAGGGAGAGAAGGGGCGATAGGGAGAGGAGACAGGGAGGAGAGATAGGAGGGGGAAGGATAGATAGGGAGGGAGAGGGGCGAATAGGGAGAGGAGAGAAGGGCGATAGATAGGGAGGAGAGAAGGGGCGATAGATAGGGAGGGAGAGAAAGGGCGACTGATAGGGAGGGAGAGTGGGCTGCAACCGTGACCTGACTAGGTCAAATGTCACATAAATACCCAATGTCTAGCCTGTATTCTTATCGTTCCTTCCCCATTGCTTCCCAAAGATGGCCTCGAAGTGCTACCCGTCCCACTCTGCCTCCGGTTTCGCCGCTGCTGCTCCCGAAGGCGCTGACGACCTTGCGAGTCCTTCCAGCGCTCCTCCTGCCCCGCCTGGTGATGCCGCCAACTACGACTCGAGTGACGATAGCGACTGCGTCTATCTCCCGAAAGGAAGGGACTACATCTTGGGCAGAGAGGACGCCAGCGACGAGGAAACCGAGCTGGACGCCCTTGAGCCATCTGCGTTCGAGTGGCGGGCAGAGGAGAATGTCCCCAGGCGGTTCGAATTCTCGGCCCACCCTGGGGTCAACGCCGCTCACCTGCACCGAAAGTCCACGCCCTTCCAGATCTATTCTCACTTCGTCACACCCGAACTCATGGACCACTTCGTCCGGGAGACTAACCGGTACGTATCCTTCCTCTTCTCGTTCGCAGGAGTGTTGTCTGTGTGCGTGGTATTGCGTAGTGCACATCTCGCAATAAAAGCGTATTTTAGAGTTTGTTTTTCTTTTCATTAGATACTACCACCAACGGCCACCTTCGTCCGCCTCGAGGAACTGGCGCGACACGTCTCGGGAGGAGCTGTACGCCTACTTCGGACTCCGGCTCGTGATGGTCTTGAATAAGTCGGTCTCCGTGGAGAGCTACTTTCAGGATCCCTTGTGCCGAATGCCTGTTTTTGAAGCCACAATGCCGCTGGAGCGCTTCCTTCTCCTGACGCAGAATCTCCACGCGGTGGACAACAGCGAGACGCACTCTGCCCAAGATCGCCTGTGGAAGCTGCGTCCGGTGGTCGACGTGCTCAGTCGGCAGTTCTTGTCGGTGTACACGCCTCCCCAGAGACTGACTGTCGACGAGTGTCTGTGGAGGTTCCGGCGCGACGGCGAGGTGTTCGGGGTGAAGGCGTACAGACTGTGCGTGCGCGACGGCGAAGCTCCGGGGTACACCAGTGCCTTCGGGATTTACGCAAGCGAGGAGGAGAGCGACGTCCCTGCGCCTGGGAGAGTTGTTGTCGACCTGATGGCCGCCGCCGGCTTCTTCGGGAAGGGCTACGAGCTTTTTACGGACAAGTGGTATACTTCGCCGGCCCTCTTCCGCCTTCTGCAGGATCGGCAGACCAACGCCGTGGGCACCGTGAGCTCCCAACGCAAGCACCTGCCGACGGACCTCAAGTCCCGCGACGAAGTGGTCTCCCGTAGCACCCCAACGGGCATGCTGTGCCTGAGATGGCGCGACGACGGCCACATCACCATGCTCTCCACGGTGCACGATTCCGAAATCGTGGATGACAGGTCCTGGCCCGGGTTCAAGGCGCCCAAGGTGGTCTCCGACAGCCGCCCCGCCATGAAGAGAGCGAGGAAGCACGACCCGTTCGACCCGCCCTACCCGGCCATCCCGGAGGCTACCAGCTGGTACAAGAAGGTGCTCTTCTACCTCCTGTACGTGGCAGCGACCAACGCCTTCTTCGTGCACAAGGCCCTCGGGGGGAAGATGACCCGCGACCGCTTCACCCGACGGCTCGTCGACGACCTCATCCGGGAGTTCACCGGCGAGGAATCGTAGGCTCTTGTACTCCGTGCCTTGTCGTCCGGCTTTCCTCCCGTACACCGTATTTCAGGCTTTTGTTTCTGGGTTCCGGTTTCTTTGTTTAGTTGTTTTTCAGGTAAATGTGAATGAACAAAAGTTTTTTTTTTCATTTTCTTTATCCCCTTTTCTGTCCACGGCCTAAAATTTTATAAGATTTTTGGATATTAGGAACTAGGGATAGAATGGAAGAAATTGGAAAAAATAAAAATCAAAAATAAACAAAAAGGAACAAGAAAATTAAAAATGAAAAAAATATAAAAAGATAAATGATGAATAAAAAGAATAAACAATGAATAATGAAAACAAAAAATAGAAGAACAATGGAAAGCAAATACAAATGAATGATTTTTTTTAATTGATAAGGAAAAAAATGAACAATGAAAATAAAATGAACAATGGAAAATAAAGAAAAACTATGAAAAAATAATGAAAAAAACAAATAACATTCACAATGAAGAATAAAGAAACAATGAAAAATAAATAAATTAAATGAAGAATGAATAAAGAAACAATTAAATAAAAATATTGAAAAATAAATA
>NW_020869120.1:0-57500 GCF_003789085.1 Penaeus vannamei | reverse complement strand
TTCATCTGTACCCCTTAACTATCACATTTGATATAAATAAATCACAATAGAATTTATAGTTATTCCAACACAAAAAGAAAAAAAAAATGTTCTTAAAAGATATTTCATAATTTGTATGATTTTCATTTGATACTGAATACGAATTAATAAGATTAAAATTAACAAATTTATTAAGAACAAATTTCAAACACCATTTTTTTCAGGTTTGAGTGAAGAGTCTCTAGTCCTGGTTATTGTCAAAGCATCGAATGCCTTGGGAGGGGAGAGGAATTCTTATGGGTGCCAGTTTCAGCTGTTTTCGTTGTTGGCCAGGTATGTAATTGTTGAGGAAGGATGGTGGGAGACGGAGTAAGTAATAGCTAAAATGTGGGAGGGAAGGAAGGTTGGAGGGAGTGAAGGAGGGAGATTGAGAAAGAGAGGGTGTGTGTGCGAGTGTCAGAGAGAAAAGAACATACAGGGAAATATATCATTTAGCAACACACTGTATAGAAGATATTTCAGTTTTCTGTGTATCCCTTTATACAGAAATGAATATACAAAAGTTCCGAAACAAAGTTGGAAAGAACAGAGACACTTTTCGTGATAGCATCTTATTGTCTTTACACTCTGGTCCTACAGCAAGGTGTTTTCTCTCTATTTGACGGAGGAGGACTTCCAGGAAGAGAGTGCCCTTGTAGTTTGGAGTGTTGCACTTGCACGCTTATGGCTTATGACATGTGATCCTGCTGATACAACGAAGGTGCAGAAAAAGATATTTGACATCTTACCACTAAATGTGAAAGTTGCAGGGAAACGTAAGTATATAGTGTGATGATTAATTAACTATTGACATTAGATTATACATTTTTTCAGTGTGTTCTGTCAGGTGGGTATATAAAAAGTGGAGTAAGTAGTTATTTTGAGTTTGCATTTTATCATGTGAATAATGTAAAGAGTTACCTGTCTTTATAAAGGTAAACAGACATATAATCTTTCTATACAAATTGATTACTAGGGCATTAATGAATAACTAAAATTTTTGGGATTTTTCCTTTGTAATTTGATTTATGTTTGAATATTGATGTTTAGTCAGTACTTTGGTTCATTTACCAGGCAAGATGTCAACAAAAGGACTACTGAATTTACCCATTACACAGTTAGTAAAGGTAAGGTAACATTTTTATTTTCTGTGATGGTGCACATACAATGCATTTGTGCCATAGTTTAGGACACTGGATTCAGTTTGAGATATGATATATGGCTATCCCATGTTTTTCATCCTTGTAGAAATTACGCTTAATAATTATATTATCTCTTTATTAGGAATTGGGACTCACAGCTTCAAAGGCACTCAAGGAAATGGACTTGTTACTCATTCAGGAAGAGGTATGTTGAATATGAAATGAAAGTTAATCCTTTTTTAACTACTGTTTAACTGCAGGTTCATCTTCAGCAGTGGTTTTCAAACTGGTATTGTTACCCACGGCAGTATATTGATAGGTCACCATTACCTGTATCTCATTCCATATCCATTATTATTTTCTATCAATTTATACCAGAGAACTATTACTTTTAGAAACTGTCTTGTAACCACTTTTAAATTGCTCGAGTTTGGGAAGTAAAGGTCTACAATAATTTAACGGCACCAAATTGCATTCAAATCCTGTTGCCCACAATTAAAGGTGCACATTAATAAACTTGCCTTCATTTTCATACTCTTTAAATTCCTTAAATATTTAATGGCATCACCAGAGGCACATCATGTCTGATTATAGATGTGAGCACTTTTATATGATAACTTTGAGGCATCTTGTTAAAATTGTCTTTTTATAGGTCTGATATTGATATTGGGAAAGAATTATTTTGTTTGTATTACTCTTATGATTTTTGTTGATTTCATCATTATTTATTGCTTATGTGTGTAACACTCAAGAAGTGAAATATGTTTTAGAATTAAGCTTAATGTTCAATTTAATTGAGAGTATATATATATGTTTACATATAAATACACACACACACACATACATATACATATATATATATATATATATATATATATATATAATATTATATATATATATATATATATATACATACATACATATATATATAATATATATATATATATATATATATATATATATATATATATATATATATATATATATATATATATATATATATATATATACATATATATACATATATACATATATACATATATACATATAAGGAGAGATAGATAGATTTGTGTTTCTGAAGTTTTGCCACATAAAATGAAGCCAATATTTAAAATCTTTTCAGGGATCTCATGCATATGTACAACTTATGGAGATGGCTAACAAGGTAGACAGTGCTCTTGTTCAACTTCAGCTTATCATTGGGGGGACTCTCAAAGAAAAGAAAGAGACACTTCCATCAAATGATTTATTTTCTCTTTCTTCTGACTGGACCACTTCCACTCCTGACCGCCAAGATGCAGCTACAAAACAGAATAGTCCTGAAGTTGATACCGGTGCTAGTTGCTCTCAGGATTTCATACCAAGTTCTCTGAAAAATCATGGATCAGCTGAAGAGAGTTTCGAAAATAAGCTGAAAAGGAAGAGAACAAACAGAGAAAGGCATATGAGTTCCAATTCACATGGCAAAAGGCTTTCCTCAGGCACAGGAGAAAACATTGATGATGAAGAGAAGAGTTTAAAAGTCAGGAAAGTGAGTCCGAGCACCAAGTCCAAAGGTTTGTCAGAGAATGCTGAAATCATGTGTGAAAACATGGAGGCCTCTGGCAAAGGCCAAAGTCTTGATGAAAACAGCAGGAAAGATGGCGGTGTTACAGGCAGTGATGGACTTCATGTAAAGAGCATACAAGGATGTAAGGGAAATTATAAAGACAAACAAAAGATCTGTAAATCAGATGCTGCTGGGGGTATGCAGGCATTAACTGGTGCTGCTTCTGTGTTACAACCCAAGACTGATAAATGGAAGAAGACAAGACTAGCCAGAACCAAAGTGGAAACACCACAAAAGTGCAAAACAGAGGAAATATTGGGTCTAGAAGAGGATTTTTCTCTCAGACTAGAAAGTGATACAGAGGAATCATCTGTCGATGAGAACAGGAAAAATACTGTAAAGCGAGCTCTCCTTGCTGATACAAGCAATCCTAGAGATAGGAATAAAATTATCAAAAAGTTGGCAAGTGAGTCTTTGCAGGCCGACCAACAACAGCCTGCAAACAACAATGATGACAAATTAGACCTAACATTCTCAGAGATTTCTAAAGAGGAAGGTAAATTTACCGCAAAGAATGAGTCTCAGACCAAAGATGAACCACAAGATAGTCTTCAAGAGGTACCCACAACTATTAAAAATGGGCAAAATTTAGCAAGGAAAGGAGAAGGTGATAGTACAAGTTCAAGGGAGGATTTTGAAGACACTGATGGTTTGGGTAAAAAAAAGCCTCAGAAGAAAGGATCAAAATCATTTGGAGGAGAAAATGATACAGTGCAAAATTACAATGGACTTATAAGAGGTTTGTAAAGCATTGTTTGGTTTCCTCATTGGATTCATATTGTTGCTCTATTATCTTTTTCCATTTTATTTTCTTCTGATTAACTGTTTTATCATACTGAAAGGGTATTATTATGCATAACTTTATTTATCCATAACAAACTACTTTTGATTTTTGTGTAATATTTCACCTCGTCTCCAATGTCTGTATCAGGTGTTGATATATTAGACAACAGTGTGAAGCTGCCAGCTGGATGGAAGAGATATTTATGTGCGCGCATTGTGCAGGTAAAGAAAGAACCAAAAATACGTGTAGATGTGAAGGTAAGCAGTTGATATCTTGCTTATTTGTTTTTCTTTTTCTTTTTCTGTAAGCTCTGTGACATACAGAGCTTACATCATCGGTAGGTCAATGATGATAATCCCAATGATAATGATCATATTAATAATGATTATAGTGATAGAAGAGATAATAGCATACAAAGTGAAAACTTTTTCCTGAAAATTCAAGAAATGAGGAATAAGATCCGGCAGGCCTAGTATTTGAATTCCGGGTGATTTGTTGGGTGTAAATAACATTGACAAATCAAATTACGTGTGGTGTGTGGTGTGTGTGTGTGTGTGGTGTGGTGTGTGTGTGGTGTGTGTGTGTGGTGTGGTGTGGTGTGGTGTGTGTGTGTGTGTGTGTGTGTGTGTGTGTGTGTGTGTGTGTGTGTGTGTGTGTGTGTGTGTGTGTGTGTGTGTGTGTGTGTGTGTGTGTGTGTGTGTGTGTGTGTGTGTGTGTGTGTGTGTGTGTGTGTGTGTGTGTGTGTGTGTGTGTAAAAATGGGTCCAATGGGTTAAAGATTTGTCCGTGTAGGAACTTGCAAATTGTTGTGAAGTATGTAGATGGACATGTGAATTATGCTTTATGAATTTTGTAAATCCTTTCTGAAAATCCTGAGGAAAAAATGGATGAAGGATTATGTTATATTGGTTAAAGTAGTTATAAGTATGTTGATCTATTTACCTCCTTTTGTTCTTTCTTTCTTTCTTAAAAATTTTTCTCTTCATTTTTTCATCTACATAGTAAAGTGCCTAATAAAATTTAATTCTTCTAAAAGGTGTTGTCACCGGATGGGAAATCTCACAATTGCAAGAAATCTGTCTTGGAATACCGAGAGAAGCATGATCCCAAAAGTGTCTTGAGTACTGATGAAATTCAGTCTTGGTATAAAATAGAACCTCAATTAAAGGAGAGAGGTAGGAAGCATTTTCAGATTGGGATTCTTTGATGGTGGAATGATTTAAGCATTGAAAAGTCCAGTATTCACCCATCTCAAATTTTCTTTTTATAGAATATTATCCTGTTTTTATTTCAGTTTTGGAGAAGAATGAACACCTGGTGAAGTACTGCAAACTTAGAAAACACCCTGACTTTCAGGAACGAACTTTGAGGAGCTATACTCCGCTGAAAGTGAATATCGAGTCAAAGAGGTTAAGGAGTCAAAAGAGGGCCAAAAAGGAAAGTGATAAAGATGAAATTGACTTTGTCAGAAGAAGCACAAATCAGGAAAAACACAATTTAGAAAATAACATAGAGGCTAAGGAGTCACATGCATTGAAGGAGAACCAGAAAGCAGGACCAAGGAACACATCCACAAAGTCCAAAGACAAGAACGGATGTAACGGGTCACTAAAAGAAGTAGAGGAGGAGGGAGGTGCACTAGATGGAAGCAAACCACTTGATATACATGATCCCTTTGAGTTTACCGAAGAAGAGGATACTATTAAAGAATTTTGCCCAGTGAGTAAAACATCATATGTTGAAAACTCAGTGGTAAAAAGGGAAATGAATGTCAACTTACATGTAGTTAATTTTCAAGAGAATATGGAATTGAGTCGCAGAGAAAATGTATCAAACATTTTAGAACAGGTTGATTCAAGATCCCTAAACATAAAGAATGAGAAGGATGTCCTGGAGGAAGTTCATGTCAAAAGAGAAATGTTTGATGAAAACAATCATTCCAGTAATGCTCAAGCAGAACCTAGTGCCATTAGTATACTTCCCACAGATAGCAAAGATAGTAATGAAGAGTATTTATCTATTGGTGAAGATCAGTCCCAAGATAATTCCATTCTTTTCTGTCACCCTTGTTTTGAAGGTGGCAGTGTGAAACCATCTGGTCCCGAATCTATAAGTAGTCAAGGACCTGAACCAACCAGCAGTTCAGATGACTTGTTAGATAAATCCCAAGTACTGTTTATCCTTCCTGAGCTATACAAAACAAAGGTAAAACCAGGTGATATCATATGTACTAAAGTTAAAAAAGAAATGGCACAAACAAACTCAGTGTCTAGTGCTAGGACTGAGGAAGGAGCAGCTGAAGGGTTAACATTTGACATTATGAATAACTGCAACAATATATCTGGCACTCCATTAATTCAAAATGAAAAATTGGTGAAGAATGACAGCATCGAAATACTGAAAGAGACAAGCCATACAGGTGGCACCTCTAAAGAACTGATAAGTGGGATCATTTGCCAGGACCAGGATGATCAGCAAATTAATCATGAAGTGAAAGAAAGTGGTGTAGATTTTAAACACTTGAAGGCATCACAGCAAGATGATATTATCTTTGTAAAGTCACAGAAAAAGAAGATGCATTCCACTCCTGCAGAAATTGTACAAGAATTTCACTCTCCAGGTCTAAGCACTATCAAAGGCAGTAGTTGCAAAAGAAACTTACAAGGAGTGGTAAGTGCACTAAATGTTTCAAGCCATCATCCAGATGCTCAACCTTTAACTAAAGATATTCAGCAAGTCCCAGTTTTGAAAGAAGTAACATCGGATGAGAGGAAGGCTCTGATTACCATACCACCAGTTGTAACAGGAAAGGATATACTGCTAGAACTTAAGTGGTACAAGATTGTACCCAGCGAAGTAGGCCGTTCCTTTCTGTTAGAATCCTCCATTGTTACGCTATCCCATCAGGAAATTCTACCTCCTACAATATTGGAGAAGGAGCTCTTGGCTGCTAGGGAAATACAACTTGCTAGATCAAGTCAGGCTGAAGGAAAATCCAGTGATACATTTAATGACTGTAAAAGAAAGAGCTGTAACAGACAACTGTTAGAAGAGTTCACTAAAAATAAAGATATCTCAGAGGAAACAAGAGGGAGACCTTTTGGTGATAATAAACCAGTGGAGCAAAGTAATACAGGCAAGATGGATGACCAGGTGAGAGAGAAAGAATTTTCCTTACAAGTTTTTCGAGAGGGTAACAGCATGGAGCAGAGTGAATATGGAACACCAATGCTAAATTCATTGGTTCAGTTTTTAGACGATAGTCAGAATTCAGATAAGAGACTACAGACTCCAAATCAAGGTACCATGTTAACATCCTGTTCTTCCAAAACAGCAATAAACAACAGTACAGTATGGAGTACTGATAGTACAAGTCAGTTGTATAATTCCCATACATACAGTAATGAGAATCAGTTAGCTCACAGTTCCCTTTCATCTGATCATGAAGATCTTGCCATTATAGAGACAGATTCAAAAAACAGCACAAAGTATTTAAGTTGTGCAGGTCGTTTAATGGTGCCCGGAAAGAACCTGAAGAAATGCTTATATTCGTGTCTTGGGTCACACCTAGCACAGCTACAGGAAAAAGCGAGAATGCCCTTCGAAGTGACATCAAAACCTTCCCCTTGTCGTTTTTGTAGTCAGCACCAGAGGAATGAGACATGGCACTCAGATGGTCTGTTTGATCCATCACTGTTGGATCTGTCTTGTCCCATCTGTCAGCTTACCTTAGAAGACATTAGGCCGTGTACATTTCATGCTGAGTTGATTCAGCTTAGTGAAGGCGAAACAGAGGGAGATGTGCCTTCCCCACTTGAGAATATGACAGAAACTGTCAGGATGATATACTGGTAAGCTTGTGGAAATTTTTCTTTGTTAATTTTGTTTCATAAATTTTTATGACAAAAGGAATTCAATTGAATACGTATATTAGCTGGATCCTGGAAAGTGTTTAGGTTGTGTTGTCAAGTGTATTAATATTAAGACCATATATACTCATAATTTTTGTTCTTATTATTTTTATAATATTTATATTCTGAAAAGGGATAAAACAAAGATTTTGGTTTCAAGACTTCTGAACCAGACAAGATCACCTGGAGAATGGTTGAAAGTGCTATTTATGGCACTTGTATTTATTCCCCTTTCTATATTATATATTGTATGCATAATTTGTATTAAAGGGAATGGATCACTTATCCATCTATCTTATATCAGTGTTTACATTTTCTTTTAACATGCTGGAATGTTACTGTCACACTTTTTTTTCTATTGCAGGGAATATGTGGGGATACTGCTATCCCTTTTCCCAGGAAAGGAATCTCTTCCCCTCCCAATGTCTTGGAATTATATGTCTGCTTGCTCTGTTCATGCTGTCATAAACCCCAAGGATTTAGTGGGCACGGTGTCATCGCAGTATGTAGCGACAGATTCAAAGTCTGGACAAGGCCATGCATCTACATCAAGCCAAGAAATATCTCAAGATGATTGTCAGAATACAGGTTTATCAATCTCTCCCCATGATAAATGTCAAGAATCTGGTCAGACTGCTAAAGAGTCTCAGCAATTGAAGAAAGCGCACAGGAAAGTGCCAAAAGTAAAGGGGAGTGCACTCTTGCCAAATTCTGTCCCTGACCTGCATAAAAAAAAATCCACATACTTTAAAAATTCATCAAGGAATGAGAAAGATCCAAGCGTAGATAAACTTTCAAGGAATAAGAGATCCTTACAATCTGATAAAGGTAATCATAAATTGTTGTCGTTTCTCAAGGAAAAGGAGCAACCCATGCTTGATAAACAGAACAGGAGGGAGACTGCTCTGCAACCTTCTGATAAGAATGGAAATTCGGTTACTAAACATTCTGTTTCAAAAACTAAGGGCGGGAAACCTAGACCCACACCTAAACCATGGAAATTTAGTAGCTTGTTTTCAAAGAAGTTTCTCAAAGCTAAACCTCAAAGTGACAAAGACAAACCAAAAAAAGGCAAGAAGACCAAAAAATGTGCAAGAGAGAAGAAAATTAACAAAAAATTAGCAAAAAAAAATGTTGCTTCTTCAAGGTTCATTGTATCTCCCAATGTTTATTCATCAGGTAATCAGACAAAAGGCAAAAGTCACAAAAATGCCCAGTTAACCCAGGATTATTTTGACAAAAGTATTCAGGGACAAAAGAAAAAGGGAGATAGCCATATAACAACTATTGCTCCTCTACAGAAAGAAGCAATGGATGTGCAAACTCCTGTAATTAAAAACAAAAAGAGTAAAGTGAGAAGTGAGAGTGATGTCTCCATTAGTATTGAAGGGGCAGAGTTTGATGCCCTAGAAAGGTTCAAGAAACGTCAGAAGCGTGCCATGGACAGGAGTAGGCAAAAATCTTGTGTAAAGACTTAAGTAATAAACTTCGGTAATGACTTGACTGCAATCAAACATTTTCTTTCTTTTCTGCCTCATGCCTCCTCATTTTTTTACCTTGACAAATTATTACTTTTTCTTTTTACATAGCTTTTTCTGTTCATGTTATATTTTTCCCTGGTTTTCTTGAATTTTGTTGTTATTCATTACATATTTATGTATTTGTAAATACATAGAAAGTATGTATAATCTGTTAAAATATGTGAACAAGAAGTACTTTAGTTTACTTCATTAGACGCTGCCATGCATTGTTACTGTACACCAACTGTCTACAATAATGTTTACTTTTGTTTTGATTTATATATATATATATATGTATACAGAATTTACATAAGTTAATGTATTTACTCAAATCAGCTTTAAAAGTTGATCCTTTTGTTTGATTTTGAAAGTAATAATTATTACTGAATTTTGTAAAATGTTTAGATTTTAATAATTTTTTGACAGAAATATTTTATTTGAAGAAATTATAGATAAAAGAAAACAAACTTTCTTTAAAAGTTATATCATTATATAAAAAAATATTGTGTTAATTTCTCTCTACTTTCCTCTGCAGTTTTATTGACAATATCATTGATGAATCATAGAGATATAGTTTTCTTTTATTATGATTCATTTATCTTTTTTTAATAAACTCCACTTTTGGTCTCAAAGTATATGATTCATTTGACAGCATGTGGGGGAATTATTATTATTATTATTATTATTTTATTTTTTGTCCAAATTTGGTTTTCCAGTAAGTTGCTAGTATGTGTATTGCATTTTTGCCATTTATGATATGGTGATTTCAAAAGAATGTAAAATTTGTTACAGTGAACTTCTGTATTCTATTAATAAAATATGGAAAATATGTGGGCTTTACTTTTTGATACCTGTGAATTGTTTGATTAGTATGTTTATATGTCTTTGTCTTTGTGTCCGCTTGTGTGAATTGTGGCCTCTGATTTAAGTAGTTTTCACAAGATTGAGTGTTATTTTATTAAATGCTAGTTGGAGGAGAAAGAATGAAGTACATAATATAATTATATATATAACCAGATTATATACAAAATGGTAAGAGCAGCATTAGATTACAGTAATCAAGATTTTGAAAAAAAAAAAAAAAAAAAAGCTTCCAAAATAATGGGGGAGTGAGAAGGAAAAAAAAAAAAATTTGCCGTATTTCAAATAAACTTACTTGTGACAAGAAAAAATATCAATATAAATTTCTTCAGGACAGCTTTCATATCCACTTTTTATGGGGGGGGGGGGAGGAAGGTTGGGAAACAGCCAGGACAAATTCCTTAACAATTTTAACAAATTGTTAGAACTTTAAGCTAGGACTAGAGATACATAGATTGGGGGAGAAATTCTTGAGGGTATGGCCCTTTGCCAGGTGGGGGCACTTACCCCCACTATCATATTTATGGATAATTTGACTGCTGAAAAAAGCTTATATGAAAACAGGAGAATAAAACCAAAATACCCAATTAAAAAAAAACATGGCAATATGTGGACCATAACAACTGACTATTTTTCTTCATTATTTCTTTCCATTAGTTATAGGAATGGTATTCCTCCTTTTCATAATACTTTTTACAGATACCTTCTATATTGATAAATGTTCACTTATAATCTTTGCTAAGTGGGATTAAATATAGACCATATTTGTTATTCTATATCAAATAGTAACAAGAAGTAATACGAAGTAAATATTTTGTGCACCATGTAAGAAAAAATAAGTTTGTGTGTGCCCATGATGAGAGTAAATATACTGACATATTGTTTGCCTTGCACACTCCTATCTTATATCATGCTCTGACCCAGCTTAATGTTCCCTATGTAGTGTTTCCCTTTCGGTCCCATACATTCTGTTGTCCTGTCCATGCTTTACAATTTAAATACATAGAAAGTATTTATGTTCTGTTGAAATCTGGGAACGAGAAGTACTTTACTCTACTTCATTAGACACTGCCATGCTTTGTTACTGTACACTGTCTACAATAATGTTTACCTCTGCTTTTCTGCACCTATTCTTACACCGAACCCCCGCCATTGATATTCTTGCAGAATCCCGCACTTTCTGCTTTGGAAACCTATTCTCCTTCCTCAAACAGTTACATATACTTCACTTGATTTAATGCCTACTTGCTTATTCATAACTTGACCCATTCACTCACCCCCTCCACCCTTACCAATATTTATACCCTTTCCAATACCATCCTATTACTCTATGACTATTGATGTATAGCATCCAGTCATTAACTCACCCCACCCCCTCTCTTCCCTTTCCCATACTATACTTTCCTATAATTCTACATGACTTCGATGTCCTAGCAATATTTATTTTGCTTTTAACCATTAACCATTTTTTTGCATGCTTTATTCATCATACATTTTTAGCAGCAGAAACTCTTACTCTCATACTCACACAGTCAAACTCACTTTCACGCTCATTCTTGCATTTACACACACGCTAACACTCAACTCACTCACTCACTCACTCACTCACTCACTCACTCACTCACTCACTCACTCACTCACTCACACACACACACACACACACACACACACACACACACACACACACACACACACACACACCACACACACACACACACACACACACACACACACACACACACACACACACACACACACACACACATACCATACCATACCCATACCCATACCACACACCACAAACACACACACTTGCTTGGTTGCTCACTCACTCCTACACTCAAACACTCACTCAAATATTACGTAAACCATACTAAACTTTAAATAAGCGCGGTATAGTAGATGAGTTTCAATGTATCGATTCTGGCTTCAAACTGCAAAAAAAAGTTTCCAGACTTCTAGACTTCCACCAATTACAATAATCTTGTCAATAATGCTATTCAATTTACCCCCAAATTACGAACCTAATCTCATTTAAGAAATATGAAAAAAATGTAAACACAATTCTTCCATCACGGGAATCGGACGCGGTCATGGCGGCGGCGAGAATCGTGTGGAGACGAAATTCCTCCACATTTTTGCGTATTTCTCCCATTTCCCGGGACTGGGCACGCCGGAATCACAGCGCAGCCCCACTCGATGAGTACACGGACGTGCCCGAATACCCACCCATCCTCGACGTCAGCACAGAAGCGAAGAAAAAGAGGAAAACCGAGGCATGGCACCAGAAGATCACAGACCTACCGACCCTCGAGCAGAAGCTAATGGAGCTCAACATGCCCAAATACTACGGCTATTGGGCATGCAAGCTGTTGGACACGAAACCCACGCTCCAGGGCACGTCCTTTACCCAGTATGCCACCAGGACTCACGTGGTAGAAGGATTACCTGAAGGATACCACGAGAAGGAGGCGGCGGCGACGCTGGCGAAGGAGCTGAAGGGCCCCGTCGAGGACCTGCTTCTGCTCAATTTCCAGGCTTCCTTAAGCAGGTAATGTGTCCTCAGCAGGTTATACAGGTTCAGTAGAAGAAGTACCTCAAGCAGGCAAGTGATAGGGAAATATTTCATGCAGGTCGTGTACGCCCAGTAGATTAAGTAACAAGCAGGCAGGTGATACAGAATATTCCTATGTTTTTTAGCGCTGTAATTCCTCATTTGCCTTGAAATAAAAAATATCTGCTGCATATCACCGCTCAAAGACAAAATCCACAACACCACAGTTGTAAATATCCATTTGGTTAATGTACGGGGTAATTGTTGAAGACCGCAACGCACCCTCGCAGAGACTAAGTCAAAAAAAATTATGTTTTTCTGCATGAAATCCTATGACTTCATCGATTTTCGGCGTTGTTTCTTTTGCGAATGAATCGTTCAGGAGATCGAGTACCATTTCTCCATCGACGATCTTGATTTGATAGTCCCGTTAGCAGGGGAGGGCATGAAGTATATCAGGGAAATTATGGGGTAAAACAAGCTTAAATAAGAAGAATAACGATCAAAAATGCGTAAAACTAGCACAAAAAGCGCTTAAAATCGGCCAATGAAACTCTACGGATGTAATCGCCATCTTTGAAAGTTTACGGACTGACGCGAAATAAATAAAAAAATCTACGGGAACCCAACCCATATTTCGGCAAAAAATCTACGGGAATTCACACGTTCCAACCCCCAAAAACGTATTGACCAATAAACCAACCAACCTAATATATCAATATAAATTGCCGTGACTAGGCGTGCCCTTCGGGCACTGCCGAGGGAGGGTTGATGGGGGGCAAGCCCCCCAACACTCCCCAGGACACATTCTCTCCACCACGGTATGTACGGCAAGACAGAGCTGCATTCACACCGTAAAATAATAAACCAAATACCTTTATATCCGGAAACGTGAAACTTTCGTTTCTTTGTACTGTTGGGATTGCTTCGATTTTAATCACCTTTTTCGTCCTTTGGAGCTCTTGATGGGCTCAGATATAAAACTGGGATGGTTACTGAAGTCGAATTATTCTTCGATGCCACTGTAAAGGTCTTAAAAAAGAACCCAGAATCAACACAACACTGGAAACGCAACATTTCTCACCGGCTTTCAATCTCGAAATGAGCGGGTTGGTGAGCTGTCAACCTGTGGCTGGCGCAAGAAAGTGTGAAACACTCGATGCGCAGGATTCAATATGAGGGTATAGATAAATATAAAAATACGCAATTGAAGTATAATAACATTACTAAAAGACTTTAAAGGTATAAATGCGTACCAGCAGACACAGATAATTAGCCAAACATCGTTTTGACAAGCACGTAATGATACACGGACTAGTTCGCGAACGCAAAAATGCGTTCGTGGGTCAGTGTCGTGTTTTTCCTAGCAAGGTAAACAAGCTCATCGACTTTGAATTTGAAAGGCGGCCGCGTGTTATATTTTCCTCATTTAGCGGTGACTATAAGGCCGGTGCATCTTAAACTATACGCTATCCCCTTCTATTTTTCCCGCTCTATAAGATGGCGGTGTCCATTTTCCTCTATCTACGCGCGTCGCGGTCTTCAACCTCTACCATGTACGGTATAGGTATGGCTGCTGCGACCCCATATTTACTGCGAAATGATGAAAATATTTTTTTGTATATCAATACTCAGAGACTAAGCTGCTCATCTTGTTTGCAGCGAAAAGATAAATACTATAGTGACCACTTAACTCATTATTTTGATATGCCTAGTAGTTCATATGTTACTACTTGCTTGTCAAAATGATATTTTGATGATAATCAGTGTCTGCTTTTCCACATGTATGCTTTTAAAATGTTCTTTTAATGTTGTTATACTTCCTTTACATGTTTTAAGGTTTATTTATGCAGTCCTTTACAGTAATCTCCTGTGTTTGTGCATTTTCACGACCAGGACTTTTGACAGCACCAGGAGACTCCATTCTTATACAAGTGCCAGTTTGATATCTGAGCTCATTTAGTGTCCCAAATGTTGAAAAAAACGATTATAGACAACTATTCAGACAATCAACAGAGTATAAGAAAAGGTCTGCGTTCTCTCTGTATGTGGTGAGCAAATTATTAGGAACAGTTGTTATATTGGTGGTGCACATCTTGTAAATAACCGGGGGGACCAGAGGGCATAGCCCTGACTAGGTGCACATACTATAATGGGGGCCGGAAGTTGGAGCCCCCTGGCTAGGCATGGTATATATACTCAGATGATGAGTTAGGATGATCTATATGAGGAACGCAGGACATTATATTAATTCTGTTTCACCCTGTTTTACTTCATAATTACCCCGATATACTTCATTTTGTCTTGAAATCAAGCGACTACCCTTTCATCCATATTGACTGGGATTTAGACTCTAGAGGGTGTGTTTCTCTCAGTAACAAATGCCGTCTCTTTTCTACAAGTTTGGATTAAGTAATTATAAAGGGGGCCACAGGGGAGCATGTCCCTCTTGACTGGGGAATAGATAGAAGGTAGGAAAAGTTTAGTTTAGGATTTTGTGTTCACATGATACCCTGATTTCGGGAGGTTGCATCACTCCTGGTAACAAATGCTAAGAGAAGGTTGACCAATCTTTTTCTAAGTCCCTTAACATGTTTACATTGCAATGATAAACACCACTATGGCGGCATAATTCATTCCTACTATCTGTGAAGTAGTTTGTGAAAAGGATTATATTGTAATTATCAATGCCTGCTTTTCTTTATTTATGTATATAATACATTTTTTCATATCTGTTATACTTCTTTAATGTGTTCTAATTGTTGTTTATGTTAATCTGTACAGTAACCAGTAATTTTACATAATACCTTTGCATAACTGATTTCAACGATTTTGTAATTGATGGATAACTCACACACACTACTACTCAAATATATCAAAATTATGCAGTGAACCCCGTCTCCCCCATTAGTGACAATCTTGGCACCAATAGCAACCAATAGCATGGGAAGGCATTAAAGGTACCAACATGTTCTATCATCCTGTGAATATTTAGAAGTTTCATTATTTTCCTGGTAAGGGGTTTGGGGGAGTCACAGGGGGCACATTATCCTGCCTTAGACAATATACTGACTGATTCTGTTAATATTATTCATATTATATATCCTTGGTACCTTTCATGCTCTCCCCTGCTATTAGGGCCAAGAATGTGAGGGGTTTGGACTGGTTTGTTAATTGATCATGAGCAGCCAGGTAGATAGTCTTTATATGTGATAGATCCTAGTCAGACTGCCAAGAGGAGTAGCTGTAATTGCTTGATTCCCTGCTGTAATTTCTGGTAGCATGTTTGTAATAGAGGTCAGCATTGTCAAAGACTTAAAATGATTAGTGCATAACATGACTTTTAAGTTTTTAAGGTATTCACTTCAGCAAGGATAATGTCTGTGTTTTTGTAATTAGTATGCATTAGCCTTTATATTGGAATAATTGCTTGTTAACTTGACATTTTTCTCTGAACAATCCCCAGGAGAGACTTCAGTAGTGGACGAGCCATCGAGAGGCACCAGACACAGAACTTCCTTCTTGGCTTACACAAGATCCTGGCAGCGGCATTAGCACCCACATCTGAGCACATCAAGGATTCTGTGGTAAGATGTTTATCTGTATGTTTTTTTTTTTTTTTTTTTTTTTTTTTTTTTTTTCTTTTTCTTTCTCTTTCTTTTTTATTTTGTTTTATTTTTGTTTTACTTTTTTATTGTATTTGAGATAGATAGACAGACAAGTATCAGATCTATTTTGTATACTAGTTTTAAGTCTGTACTGTTTTCTCTGCTTGGCATATATATTTTATTTCACTAGTTTCATTCATTTAGTATGATATGAGCAAATAAAGCATATAGTTTTTCATTATTTTATTTATAAGCAGTTTGGAATCATGATCTATAACTAATGAATTATATTTAGATATTTAGTAACAGGTTAATTCTTTTTGTTTAACTTTTATCATTTTAGGTTGATGTAAGACCCAGAGTGGAAGCTTTCTGGTTTCTTGGTGGACTTCAACCGGACAACTTGCTGAAAAAGAAGCGACGAAACTTTAAGCCCATGAAAGACAGGGAGCATGAGCTTATGGAAAGGTTTGTTTGTTAGTTTTCTTCATATGTATTCTTATCATATTTTTTAGAATCGTGATGGTGTAGTAAAATTATTATAAGCTATAATTTCAAAGGATTTACAAATGAGTTATAATATTGATAATTAATCTGATCTGAGAAAGGAAATTGTTACAACCAGGAAATTGTCTTTTCCCTTGGTTTCTTCTCTCAGTCGTCATTTTATTATCTTTATTGATTTTTTCCACTCAGTAGCTACATAATATCAGCAACATGTTGGCCTTAGATTTAGTAGTAAGACATTGATGAAAAGAACTAAAATCAGGTGAACCAAAGATGCTTTTAACAGTATTAGGTTTTGTATGATAAAAAGTCATTGAATGCACTCTTTGGATATGGACTCATTGTTGGAATGTCCATAGATGTTATGGTAACGGACATTCAGTCAGAGCGTTTGAGGATGAAATAAAAGTAGTAACTCCAAGCTTGGTTTATTGTTGTTCCTGTCACTGGATGTGCTCAGATCATAGGTATCATATGTATTATGATAATTTGCACAAAAACTTCAATTGAAATATATGTTACCGCTCTACTATATTCGTAATTACTTAGTTAATTAAGGTGGAGCAGTTACTTCTCGAGAGTACTTTGATCACGTTAGTGATACTTTCCTTCTGTCTATTCTTTAGCTTTCGTTCTAATTCTAGAATATATCAAAGACGCTTGGAATAAACACTCGTGGTGGAATGGATAACGGAACACACTTATTTTCCACGACTTTAATAATATGATAATTCTATAGTTCAGTATTTACACTGGCACAAATTCACATTAGCAATAACTGAGTGAGCGCGAGAGCGACTGGCTACTCACTTGGCCTTATATACATGATTACTGCTGAATGGGGAAGTAGTAAAGAGTCACAATCCCCTTAAAATCTACACTAGATCTATTGGTAAATATACAACCAAGTTATGATTGTGACAATCACATGAAATATATACTCCAATATTATAAAAGGATTAACATAGTTACTACCATTCCTGTGACGTGGAAGGCGCCTTATGACTTGTCAACTTGTTTGTCTATGTGGAACTATGGAATACCTATTTTTGTTTCCCTTTGATAGATCTTGAACCTTGCAATATGAACCATGAAGTTTGCGCAATATTATTCTCATACAGCTAGGATGATGGTGGTAAGAACTTTTCATCACACACCAGGCTACAGAAATGATTACTGCCAATATGGCTACTATTGAAGTTATAGAAGCAAGAAAATATATTTATAATACTGTGATCATCCACCCGACATGAGAGATCACTGTATGTTTTACCATTGTTTTTCATGCTTTTGAAATGACTTCCTAAACCAAATTTTTTCCTTCTATAAGCTTATATATAGATATTGTGTATAATCACATTATCATCTATACATACCATTGATATTTATATGAAATAAAAACTGAAGTTTAATTCCTATTCTTACTTTCATAATCTAAAAGAATGCATTATAAAACAGCAAATAAAATAAATAAATAACTAAATAAAAAAATGAAAAAAATAATAATAATAAGATAAAACATTTGTTTTTTTCAGAGCTATGCAAGCAGAGAGTTCTCCCAGCCTCTGTGTCCGAACAAGTTTAGGTCTTCCGGAAGTGGTCTCCCGGGAGGACAGCCTTGCAACAAGTGCGCCAGTACCAGTTGAAAATCTAGATCCACGAGCCTATGGTTTGAAGTTTGAGCACAAACATGCTACAATTGTCACAGGTTTGTCTGGCAATATGATTGTCTTTGAGGAATTTTGATTTTGTTGTACTTTTTAAGTATCGTAATTGTCCTAGGATATTAAGAAAAAAAGAAAAGAAAAGAAACTAAAGACGTTTAGAAAATGAAATAAACAAGACCATCGTTTATCTGTGATGTAGCTTTATATCTTGGAAGCTTCTTGATTTTTAAGATTGTTAGGATTGTCATTATCTCGTCACATTACTTGCAGGATTCTGGCCAGGGGAGACAAAGGAACACAGCCAGCTCTGGTTGCACAGTAGAGAATTTGAAGAAAGATTTGGCATGGAGTTTGGACCTCACAATGTGCACAATGCTTTAATGCAGAAGATGATTGTATCTTCATTTTCTCAGGCGCTTGCACATGCCACATATCAAGGTAAGTTGGTGTGCATAGGTTCCTAGCTGGTGGATAGGGTGGTTAGTGACTGATACTTAAGTGTATGCATAAATACAGGTCATTATAAAGGAGAAATTTTGTTAAAATATTCAGTGGCCTTGTAAGATTACAAGTCATATCACTTGATTCACCACATCCTTTCTGGAGGCCCTGCATCGGCATGTCAGAGGTCACTTAAGTGCTGTTACAAGGCTGTCCTTTTCTCCTGTGTCAAAGATTGCACCCTGAGGAAGGTTCAGTGTCACACGATATTTGCATTTTGAAAGCTTACATACTTGTATCTTTCTCAGTTCTGATATATATTGAATTTCTACTACATTTCAATAAATTCTATATTGAATTATTTGCTATAGTAGGTAAGTTTATTTTGCTAGCATACCTTAGTAGATTATTGTCTCGGTGGTTACTTGGCCACAAGCTGAGCCAGCCAGAGATACCACCACTGCCAGCCACATACTCATGAGGCATTCTGGTTCAAGCAAGCAGACTATGTAGTGCTGTTGTGATAAATTTTAAAAATTAATTGCAGATCATATTCTTTCAGTTTCATTCTATAAGATTTGAATAATTATGGATTTTGTATTCAGGGATTTTACTTCTCATTAATGTATGCATTTTCAGGCATAAGTCACAGTTTACAAGGAAGTCAATGCAAAGCTGATTGTTCTTGGATGCCCTCCTTTATTCAGAGATATTTAGTGAAAAGGCTGCCTGCTGTAATAGATACCTTTTTTATCTTTTCAGGATTTGGCCCAGTGACAGAGCTGACTTACCCAATTGTTCAACAGTCAGCAATATCAGACGGTCAGAAATGGAATTTCAGCTTGTACCAGATGAACACATGTGCACTTCATTCAGAAAAGGCTACTGAAAACCCACATAATAACATTCTATGGTGAGTTAAACAAGCCATTCATGTAGGTGCATTAGTGACTATTAATCAGTGTACATTTTGCTTTTTTTTTTTTTTTTTTTTTTTTTTTTTTTTTTTTTTTTATATATAGTGCTTATTTCTTCCACATTTCTCATTTGCACTTATTTCTTCTACATTTCCTCCTCTTTTCCCCCTCCTCCTTTCCTTTTTTTTTTTTTATGTCTTGTCAGAATCTGATTGGTCAATAAAAATCTGACAATTGTTAGTGGTATAGGATGTATTCTAGGTAATACAGTGCTAGTTTATATGTTTTTGAAAGCTTTGAAGATGCAGAATTTTTTTTAAATAATCACGACAGCAAAAAAAGCTTCCTTATGTAATAGGTATGCATGTATTTTTCTTTTCTTTTTCTTTATTACACTTGATTATGTATTTCAGGTTGAGTCCAGAACAAAAGCTCTTTGAGGCTGTCGAAGAGAGTGGAGTGAAGGGGCTTAATGAAGAGGTCCTGACAACTCTCATTGCCATGTACCTGAAAAAGGGCATCGCCAGAGAAAATCCATCGCCCTACCTTGCTCCTTATAAGGTATTCTGGACTTTCTTTCTGTCGTTTGTATTTGTAAGAGATATTAGTAGGGATGATTGAATTTTTTGGCTTCTTCTTGTCTCGAGGAAGGAATTTTTTTGGATTGCACTTTAGATTCTCATGTTTTCCCTCTGCCCCTCTGTAGCACCTAGCTGGCCACAACGCTCCTGAAGAATACCGCGCGGAGTTCCAGGAATACCTCCAGGACTTGCTCTCAGGACGTCCCAGGCATCTGCTCAAACCAGAAATGTACCTATGGGAGAAGATTTACAAGAGGGACAACAACACTAGGCCTTACGAACCTCCTCGTCGGTTCTTTGAGGAACATTTGTAAGTCTGGACAAGAGTAAGAGTATTGATAGGTGGAATGTAATTGGTAAGGCTTCTCCATCAGATAAAGTATAAATGTTAGTGGTCTATTTTTTTTTTCTTCTTCTTCTTCTTCCAGAGAGGAACTGTTGATGAGTTTAAAACATCCATTCCAATTGTAGTTGTGCTTTTTTTCATTCTAAAGGATTAAACCTTTTTTCTACCTTTCTTGTGATGGAGATTGATTTTTGAAATTGTAATGTTGGAATGGAGTTAAGTTTAAGTAAGTTATTGATGATTTTGTCCTTTTTTTTCTCCCCTCTGCTTTCTCACTTTGTTGATATATCTCATTTTTCCTTATGGATGTAAAGTCCTAAACAAGATCAGTAAGCTCTTGTTTCCACATTTTTTTTTTTTTAAGAGTAGATCTAAGAAATGAGCAAAAATTATGGTACAATTTTTCTTGAATTCCTGTGCCTCATCTTTTTCTTTTTCTCCTTTCAGCAATCAGAAGAACCCCGAGAAGAGGCGTCTTGATGATTATAGTCCCATCTACATTCCTAAAGCTTGCAGAAAAGATAGGAAAAAGAAATTCAAACCCAGATTAAATTCAGAGCACCTTTTTAAGTATGATTGATAGACTGTTTCTGAAAATGAGAGTGGGAAAAAATCATGTAGCTTGACTTTGAGAAATGGGGTCGGCTTTACAAAAAGTGATAGAAATGCAGGTGCATTATTTATTTGTTGACGAATTAGTCATATTGCAACTTAAATTGTTATAGTTGTTATGCCACTGTACAGTTCAGAGCTAGGATGTGAGTGTTCATTTTGTAAATAAATGTTTATAATACATTTTTTATCTTTTATTTATCATGTTTGTCTCATGCCCGTGCTGATATGTAACTGAATGCCTCTAAATAAAAATATATATATCTCTTAATAGGTCAATTTGTTTTGTCTTATCAACTGTAAGTAGGTTCAGTATTTCAGTGAATGATGTTTTAAGTTATTAGCTTAACAATAATTTTAGGCAACTGTTAAAATCAAGAACCAAATTTTTAAGGATGATAATGTTGAACATTGTTTTGGAAAAGGTAGTATACTACATATACTGGCAAAGAAGATGCAGTTTTCAAGAGTAATGAATGATTTTTAAAGATCACACCCCCACAGTCCCTTGTTTGATGTGGAGAGGGGATCTTTCGAAGGAGGAGACTGAGGCCCAATGTACTTTGTACTTTGGTCTTCAGTCCTTGCCTCAATTAATTTTGCATGGTATTCTTTTCTTCTCCTCCTCTCCTTTTCTTTCTCTTCATCCCCTAATTCCGTCCACTCCCCCCCTCCAATCCCTTCCCCGTTTTTATCGTGGGGGGGCTTAGGAGACGGAGACTAAGGTCCAAGGCAGGGGATCTTCCCTGCCTTGTCTTTTCTTCCCCTTTCTTCCTCTTATCTTCCCCAACCCTTCCCCTATCCATTTCCTAAGGTGTAAGAGCCGTGTTGAAAGGATGAATGGCTGACCTTGTGCCAGTCATGAACGGCCTCAGGAAGCAATGGGTACGGTATTCCTTGGTAAATCACATTTATCTCTTACCCCTTATAGGGACCCTGAGGGTGGATCCTTTTACCTTCCCAACAGCTGTAAGGCTTACCTTTGCCAGTCATAAGCTTGTGCACTATCTACTCTGACTGACCTCAGTAGCAAACCTATTCCTGTCGAACTTCACTCTTAATACTTGTACTGGAACTGTCTGGTTTGTGACGAGAACTGGTCAGACTAAAAACGACTTCCTCGCCTCTCTTACTGAATATGATGCACTATTCCTCCTGGAGGCCAGTGTAATTCCTACACCAATTGTGTTATGCCCTGTCTGACCATAACAACCCTTTCCTCCTAAGACCCCCACAACTGGGGGGCAATATCAGAAATGTTGGCATTTTGGCCACCCACCCAAACTGTCGCTCAACAGCCCGCTGCCCTTTGTGTGCTTGACTGTTTAAATTGTTCTGCTCAGTGAAAGAGAGAAAATGAAAAGGAAGGAGGAAAAGAAAGAGAGAGAGAGAGAGAGAGAGAGAGAGAGAGAGAGAGAGAGAGAGAGAGAGAGAGAGAGAGAGAGAGAGAGAGAGAGAGAGAGAGAGAGAGAGAGAGACAGAGACAGAGACACGGATATGTTAGTGTTATAGCAATCCATATTATTAAGTTTGAATTGCGCGCCAAAATATTTTCGTAAGATGCAATGCCTTTTTGGAAAATTAGAATATTAATATTTCATTCAATTTTTCATGAAATTTATTTTGCATTTTAATAATTTCAGTCACAGAATATACTTAATAGAGAAACAAACTCCTAATAACTTGTACGTGCTAAAGATAAAAAGCTCTTCTTTTGAAAGATGTATAGAGAAAGTAACACCATGTTGAGAGAGGCGGTCCTGTTCGTTTTCTGATGGAAAGTACACAAGAAATCGCTATTTTGCGGGACTGTAAAGAGGTGCACCTTCCTCAAAATCAACTAATGGTATTGGGAGACTGCCAAAATTATTGAGTGATATATCCAGCTATCATTCTGGTAAGAATCTAATATCGACTTTCAAAACTTATTAGTTTGTCATACGATGAAGTGTAAGCATGTGTTTTGGATATTTCTTTTTTTATGTTTTCTTTTGTATTGAATATTGTATTTTGTTGCTCTGCGCGGAATAACCATTACATATGGTTATTCTACGGATTGAAATTTGACCAATACATGAGTCGCAGACAACCTGTCATTCCTTAATCTGCAGTCCACCGAGCACATGGTCAAGGCCAGCCGAGAGAGAGAGGAGAGAGAGAAGAGAGAGAGAAGAGAGAGAGATGTTAGAGAGATGTTAGGAGAGAGATAGAGAGTAATAATAATAAAAATCATAGGGAAGAAAGAGGGGGAAGAGAGAAAGAAACTCGTCAGCAGATCCAGGGAGGAAGAAGAGCCAGAGAAACCAGAGCCTCCCGCGTGCTCACACTGCAAACGGCAAGAACACAACGAACTGAGACTTTTGCAAGGCAAGAGGTCACGCTCTAGACAGTTGCAGGTGGAAGGCTTCGGCAGATAAGGCTTAACTGCTCGAAAGAGAGCTTGAGGACTTTCTTGTCAGAATATCGAAGCTCTCAAACACAAAACGGTAGTTCACCCTCAGCCTCTACTACCATCTCCGCCACTTCAACAGCGACACTTCTTTCCACCCCCACACTGGGCCGCTCATCAACTCGCTGTTCCATCTTGGTCACATCTGTATAAAAAGTATGAATGAGAATGGATATCTTCACAATACAAGAAATGTATTTGGCCGGTTTCGATTCTACCTTCGTCGTATTTCTGACGGAGATAGAATCGAAACCGGTCAAATATATCTTGCATTGTGAAGATATCCATTCTCATTCATACCTTTTATACATTTGTCAACATGAATACGGTACATTGGTCACATCCTAACTTTAATAGCCACCAGTGTATTAGATATCATTGATTCATACCCCTCAAAATAATAGCCACATACACCTCTGTCTGAGTGAGGATGAACTAAGTTCTGTCTGCTATGTCAGAGGCCTCCGAACCAATATTGATGAGATGACTCACTATTAGTGCCGGCATAATAGTGGCTACTGAAACCTTCCTTAATGCAGAAGTAGAACCTACTTTGGTAAGATACGAGGCTACTCGCAGTGGCAAAGAAGAGACAGGACAGGAAAGAACTTTGGAGGTGTGGCTGTATGCTACAAACAAAATCTACTAATTCAATTGCTAACAGTTGACATACCAGACTGGCTGGAGGCTATCTTTTTGAAGGTCAAATGTCAAACGAGTCCCTGCTACTTTGCGCTCATTACAGGCCACAGTGGCAAGGCAGGACTTCGATAGATTTCCTAACGGATCACTTAGACGTCCTTCAGGCTCGCAACAACTGTCAGCACCTCTTAATAGTTGGGACCTAAATCCATCTCAGTCAGTCAGTATATAAGAGAGCTCTCAGTTCAACGGGCTGACAGATTACTGATTTCCGACCGCACATCCTTCTCTAGATTTAACACGAGGACTTTATCCTTCTTCAGGCCGATGATACATCCTTGGTAGATTCAGAATCACAAGACACTAACCAAAAGCTCGAAATGCTATGACTCAAAACCAGATGCTATCAGGCGTCCAAAAATAAATATAGATTGTGGCAAATGTACAAAGCTAATCCCACAAGACATAATAAAATAATGTACAAAAATGCTTGCAAAAGATGAAGCACATGCAAAGGGGCAGCAAAAGATGGCAAGAGGAAACGAAAAGAATCGATCAACTCAGCAGGCAGCAAGGAGTGGCGGTCTCATCATCGAGCACCAAGGGAAACCCGGGAATCCACAATACCTCCACTAACCAAGCCCGATGGAACAACTGCTCCAGGTAATCGGGAAAAAGCTGACCTTCTGGGAAGCTCTTTTAGTCGCAAAATAACAGTGCCAGATGCCAACAGAACACCTCCAGAGATACCCTCAGTATGCTATGAACAACTCCTCTTATCTGCCTTCAAGAGAGATCCTGCACAAACACAAAAGCAACGATGACTCGCATGTGCCTGCAGTAAGTTATCCACCGTTATCATCCATCTTCCAGTCATGTACCGAAGAAAGCTTCTGGCCCACCATCTGGAAGGAAGCAGTGAAGTGCTTAAGAAACAGTCAGAAGCAAAGCAGACAAAAGCCCATCTCCCTTCATGCTCAGCAAGATATTTGAGATCATTGCTGAACAGCTCATGGAACACTTGGAAAACCACAATCTTATTTCCATCAGGCAGTTTTCTCAGCCAGATCGACTGCTGACCTACTACTGCTGAGTAAAAAATGGCAGGATGCTCTAGTAATCGCCCTCGACATCGCCGGCGCCTTCGACCGAGTGTGGCACCGAGGGCTCCTCGCTAAACTACAAGCAAGGGGCATAAGCAGCAACCTCTTGCGGCTCTTTGGTGATTACGTCACTAGAAGAGCACTGCAAGTAGTCATCGGTGGCGAGTCATCCCACAAGTACCCGATAGAGGCGTCGGTACCACAGGGATCTGTACTTGGCCTAATCCCATATAGTACATCTACTTTAATGATATGCTTAGGGGACATCCCGAAATCTAATCGTATGCTGATGACTGCACACTTTCTATTTCGTACCTGCGTAAGGATCATAACACTGTAGTAATGGATATGAATTCGAAGTTACAAGCAAGCCACGACTAGGGATCACAATGGTAAGTATGTTTTGCTACCAACAAGACCCACGCAATGGTTATATCCCGCTCTCTAGCTGCATCAGACGTCAAGAAGGACAAGATCTTAATGAACAACACCGCCCTTCCACTCGAGGACTTTATTTCAATCCTTGGTGTGGACATAGACAACGAGCTCAGATTTAACAGACACGTCAGCAGTATCTGTAAAACAGCTTCTATGAAGGTGACAGCTTGTATATCTCACTTCCTGGATCCTCAAGGAATTCTCGCGATGTACAAGTCCCAGATCAGACCACAAATCTGGTTATTGTTTACAAAAAACTTCGTTGGGTTTTCAAATAAGCTCCTTTAGAAAGTCTCAACTTCCGGGGGGGGAAGGAGAAGGGGGGGGGGAGGGTAAAGGGGGACGAGAGAGAGAGAGGGAGAAAGAGAGGAGAGAGAGAGAGTAGAGGAGAGAGAGAGGGTAGATATATGAAGTGCCATTAATATATAAAAACATGTATGTAAACCATGTATATAATTCACATATATATTACCCATACCGACTGTACTCATGCCTCCTCGATTGTACAACATAAGAGGCTTTCATAACTTTTTATTGCACACTGTATAACGTGGCATCCCTGTTTTTCTTTTTCTGACTCACGCATGCGCACGGCACGCATCGTTAGAGGTCCCGAGCAAGGTGGCGTGGAAGGACGCATCCCTTTCTCTCTCTGACGTGCCTGCTCTCTGCATCAGCCAATACACCCAGTGGTTGAAAGAACCTACAGTGTTTACTTCCACCTCTATAGGGGCAGTGTTTGGAGGACTTACAGGGGAGGGGGAGAGAAGAGACAGACAGAGAGAGAGAGAGGTGGGGAGGGAGAGGAGAGAGAGAGAGAGAGAGAGAGAGAGAGAGAGAGAGAGAGAGAGAGAGAGAGAGAGAGAGAGAGAGAGAGAGAGAGAGAGAGAGAGAGGTGGAAGAGAGAGAGAGGGGGGGGGAGAAGGAAGAAGGAATAGAGAGAGAGGGCGAGAAAGGGGAGGGGAGGAGAGAGAGGGAGAGGCCAAAAAATATTGATATGTAATAGGGGAAAATATCGTGTAGGAAATGTGTTTATGGATAGATGTGACAACAGACTAAAGCTGACACTGAGGGATATTATATCGAAATTCATATTGCTCAAATAAACGTGGTCATATTTTATTTATTTCTTTGACATATAATATCATTTTCTATTTTGTGGTTTGGCTGTTCCTTATCATATTGTTTATTAGATTCGGTTGTTTAAGATAACAGTTCGAAGATGTATTGTGGAAAATATCTAGACTTCACCATCACAACAACGCTCTTTTATGAACTGCTGTTAGTGAATCGACACATTGCTACTCCGAAATTACACGCATTCTCCCTATATTCAAACATATTTCCAAAAATCCACTCTGAAATTCCACGTTACGCGTATTTTTACATTTAACATATTGCAAAAATCTCATACCTTAATAGAGCATCATGCAATATTTCAAGTTGAAATGATCGTTGCAGGGAATTTGCCAGCGTGATGCAACGAAAACAACACCCAAAGTTAGGTCGTTTTCTCCGTGAGTGCCTGAGTGGGTTCGCTTTTCAACCGAGACCGAGTCATAAACAGAATGCCACCAAGCTGAGAGAGACTGAGTTTAATGCGTGCAGAGCAGTGAACACCATTATGAACATTTAATTTGATTCTCAAGAGTAGTGACTATTATTAGTTTTGATTCTTTGGGAAATATGAAGAATCACATGAAGCTTACTTTTGCGGAGGGGGGGGGGTAAGCTTTCAAATTGAATGAATTGTTTATTCGTGAATACTGCAATTCAGAATGTATCGACATTATTATAGTATTTTATTAATTACAGTAGTCCCTTGAGGTAGTAATTGATATACAGGATCATTCTTAATATATAAATCTTCCTTGGCCACTTTGATTTCAATGTTGATAATGATTTAGGCAATGAAATCCCATTTAATAAACACAATGACAGAACTTTGCACGAGAGAGTCACTCTATAAATACTATTGTCATGGTAATAATTCAAAGTTCATCAACATTCTCGGAATATTGGGTATAGTTCACCCGCCAGCACCACCACTATGCAGCATGCCTCGCAAAGACTCGTATAGTATCCTCATATTATTCCATCCGTTTAATTAAACTTGAAGAGTAAATAACACAGCTTAGTTGCGGCTTTGAAGTTCTGTAATATTTCTATTAATATGTATCACGGCGATGAGGTTTACCCAAAGTATGTATAAAGGGGAGTTCATTATGAAGTAATGTATAATGGCTATTTCTATGTATGTCATTAAGATACTGTCTCGGGGCATTATGTTTAATCTAGCTTAGGGTTCCCACTAATGCAGTTAAACTCTAGTTGAATGTCAGATGGCAATATCTCACAACATAATTCCAACATCATTTTCTCTTTATTTATGTCAAATAAAACATAAAACTCCTATATATATGCATTACTGTACATATGCAAACGTAAATACAATGATGTGCAAGAAGAATAACAAATAAATATATAATTATACAAGTAAATCCATTTTACTAATTTCCTCTTCTTTCAGCCACTAACTCTACTAAATAATGGAGGACTGTTATTAAACATAGACGTATTGGAAACTAGCACAATACCCGATTCCATCATTTTAAGTACCATTTTTTTTTACGACTATTCGCATTTTATTTTAAGGAGCATTTCCATTGTGGCGTATTCTACTGTATGTTTTGTTGTTTGCATAAGCATTAACAGAGTAAAATAAATTTTTTGCTCTTAGTTCAACATGGATGCAGGGTTAGTCGTGCGTTCTTCCAATATATTTTATATAGAACGGTGTCTGAATAGCTTGCTGGAAGAGCAAGGCAGAAAAAAGAATCTTCTATCCCTTTTTCTCTCCTGCTCTCCCTCTCCCTTTCTTTATGTCTGTTTGTCTCTGTCTCCCTCTCTTTACCTTTCTTTCTCCGTTTTTTGTTTTTTTACACCTTTTTTCCCCCGTCTCTTTCCTTTCTATTTTCCGTCTTTCTCTGCTCCTTTCCCTTTTCTTCTTCCTCTACTCCTTTCCCTTTTCTTCTTCCTCTTCCTCTGCCGCTCCCTGGTCAAATCATAGATTCCGATACAATTTCAGTATCAATTCCAAAATAGGATCGATAGATGTATTACGAATAGAATCTAATCCCGTTGTAAAGAATTCATCCGAGGAACCGAATGGCAGTAGTCATTACTGATAAAAAAAAAGTTGTCTATGAAAAAAGAAAATAAAAGAGTAACGGCGTTATTCCGGGGATAAAAAGGCCTAGATTAGCGACGTAGTTTCATGAATTTTAATTCTGAAAAAATGAAATGGAAGCCAAGGTCAATTAGATGATTAGGTTAGCAATGTCATTTAGTCATGATAAAAATGCACCCCCCGAAAATTAATTTCATCTGTTCTATCTATTTTTACAACTCTAGGGAAGAATCCTTGAATATTTTCGTTATTTCTTCAAATAAGATGACTTGCGTCTCTACTTTGCTTCCGACAACATTCCTTATATCCCTCGTTTGTTGATTCATAAACGGCAAACTGATCTGACATTTCGGAAAAAAAAACATGAAAGATTGTTGAAATGTAAGGCAAAAAAAAGGCGTCTTTTGTTTTTCTGTATTCTTTTAGAGTCAGGTATGAAATGTGTAATTTAAAATCAGAAAAGACAGTTATAATAGGGGACGCGCTGCACTACATTTATGCATCTTGTGATGTCGCATTAGACTTGACAGTCTTTTAGAATTTTAAGGCAACATAACTATATCAGTGTCTTGAAGTGTTTAGTTCTTTTTTCCTTTGTTAACCAAATTACACATAGGTTTCAGGTAGCAGTAATATATTGAATTCATTTTGCACTTATATTTACAGTGTAATTTAACTGTATCACAACATTTTTCCGAAGTGCCATGGTTAAATACCCAATGCTAATACTACAGCAGTATTTCCTTTGTCATATTACTATACATATTCTTTACTTCCGGTTCTGTTACTTATTTTGAATTGTCTTTTATGGTGACTTACATTCACCTACACTTTTTACCCCATGACCTTTCTCAGATCTTATTCCGTTTTCAGATTGCCGGTTTTATACTCAAAACTAAAAAAAAAACTGATGAATCTCGTCAACAGTTCACTTCAAAATACCTTCTAGTTGCTGATTTGTTAATGTTATTTATCTTTGTACGTGGATACTTAGTTTTCAACAATCATTTTTCAAACCCAATTCTAAATAGATTTGACAACATAGATTGAATTTGATTATTATAAGGTTGTAGATGGTTATGAGGATATTTCTATTTATTGAATATTTTCTGCCGTGTCGACATCTAAGGTCATTAGCAGCGAATTCGATATATAACGGTATGGTAAGGCTTGGAGGCGTGTGGAGGATAAAAAACTAGTTCGCAGTGTATATGCAGATGTGTGTGTGTGTGTGTGTGTGGTGTGTGTGTGTGTGTGGTGTGTGTGTTGTGTGTGTGTGTTGTGTGTGTGTGTGTGTGTGTGTGTGTGTGTGTGTGTGTGTGTGTGTGTGTGTGTGTGTGTGTGTCTGTGTCTGTGTCTGTGTGTGTGTCTGTGTTTCTGTGAGCATATGTATCATAGGAAATTTTTAAAGAGAACTTGAATAAGTAATCATATTTTCCAGCATCATTACTTTTTTCCTAATTCGCTTGTGATGTTTCGATATACATTCTCGATGGATAAAAAACAGCTTAAAGGCAGGTATAAACACTTCATTTCAACCGATCTCACCGTAATTAGCGATCTAGATTTATTAATTACAGTGACGCTATTCCATTCCTAACAGCCAGCTCTAATGAAATGTAAATTCATGCTTTCCATTAATCCTATCAAATCTTGAAAACCTATTTAATATTTTGTGTTAGTCCCACGTATTTCATATGTTTACAAATAAATCAAGAATCTATTATATAAGCATATATATGTTCTATCAAATCAAAACACTATCTTCCTAAAGTATACTGGCTGTCTGAATCAATATGATAATACCTCAAAACTTGTTTTCATAAGCCTAGAATTATGATTGAATAAAATCTTAGTTATGTATAGTGTGTGACTACTTTAATTGTCTAGGACACAATAGTCAGCCTTCTGTGCTCATTATTTGTTTTTCATAGAGTCCACTTAGATTCTTAAGGGTTTTATGTGACTAAAGTAAAATGTGTGAAGAACACTATATGTAAGTTCCCCCTTAATGTTTAGATTTTCCTTTTGTTTCTGTCTATGCTAATAACTTTACTAATATGTTACACAGGTAGACAAGAGAAATGCAATTTCATATGGCAACTTTTTATTTCAATTGTGTATATCAGTACAGTTAATAGTAAAATATTAACAATATTGTGTAGTCGTCATGCTAGAAAAATAGCTTTGTTTCAGGGTTTCATTCCCTTGAAAAAAGGACATTCACACAAGCTTCATATCACTGTAACATTTTTAGTGTCCAGTGGCTTACAGATGACAATGATGAAACAAAGCATTGATGTTTTTTTTTATTCGTGTATTTAGTGGATTACTGATGACTTCAAAACATTCATCATTGTCGTCCAGTCTGTGGAAGTCTCCTGCAGAAGCTGATGCAATTATGTATGTCAAAAATATTACCTAGCAGCATCCAAAGCAGTACAGAATATACATCCTCTGATATATACAGCATGTATAGATATGTATTACAGTACAGAGTTTCACAATCTCACTGTAGTTCAGTCATAATCACAGAGAACACTAATATCTGCAGGTTGTCTGTTACGTAAGGCACTAGTCTGCTTCAGTCACAAGAAAATGAACAAGAAAGTTTTGGAGGTAGAAGAGTAAGCTCTGCTTTGCCTCATTAACATGACTAAAAAAGCATAACGATATTTTTTATTAGAATTTAATAGCTGCCACTCTACCACCAAAATAAATAGTCCTGTCTCGGAAACAGAGAAACATAAACGTTCGCTCTGTTTCGGTCACAAAGTCATAAATTAGTCCCCTGTAAACATGTCAGCTCGAGAGGTGCTGGCGACCCCAAGACACGTCCGCCTCGTCGTCTGCGGTGTCTTGGGCGGCCGTCTCTCTTTCTCTCCCTTTCCCCCTCAAAATTACAGTACCGGAGGGAGAATGAAAACGAAACTTGGAAAGAAAATAATAATATCAGATGAGTCTATCCCAGTTTTGTGTTACGACCTGGAAGAGCGCGGAAGGTAGCCTGTTTCCCCGTGGCCGCCTTCTGTCCTCAGGAATCGCGAACGGGGCTCTTCACTCGAGGATACAGCTGGAAAGAAAGGAACAAGTTATGCATCTAACAATTTATTCATCGCATATTATATGCACTCAATAGTTACTCTTCATCCGTTAAAAAGTATACCAGTGACTATACAATTTTTTATTTCAACTTTTATTCGGAAGAAAGAAGTATGTACCACTCCATACATCCACGTCCATTTAAAACAACCCACCATCCTTTCCAAAAAAGAACCCTCTACCTCCCCATTCATTTCTCCATCCATCCCCAACAAAACGCCCAACAACAAGATCTCACCCCGAGTAAATTTCGCGGAACATAGCCTTGAATATCGCGTAGCTGTCCCCACCACCACTCCCGCTCGTACTCGTCCCCGCGCCTCAGGATCGTCAGGGCGTCTCCGCAGCGGAAGGTGAGCTCGTCTCCCGCCTGCCCTTCGTAGTCGTAGACACCGAAGACGACGCCGCCGTTCATTATGCCGAGCTTCTCCTGAACGCCTGCGGAAAGGGGTGGAGGAAAGTTGTATTTTTTGGAATGCCACAGAGTAAGGAACACTTAGGTTCCTAGGGTGATGTAGGAAGGAAATTTTGAGATAAGAAAGAATATGGTTTTGTGAGTAAACTAAACATTTGAAATAGGAAAAATAAGATTTAATCGGCATAACAGACAAGGAAAAAAATGGGCATCATTCCCCTTCATAAAAGATACGTGTCAATTTATCAATCTGATTACCAAAATCTAACACAAAAAAGAACGAAAATAACCAGAAAATCGCCATTGATATTCCTGTTAATAAACCAATGATTTCTTACTCGAATTAGTCACTTTCAAAATCTCCGTAATTAGAACGAATGAAAGAAAGAAACAAGGAAAAAAAATATTGACTTACTAGCGACTTACTGTATAGATATTGGGAACATCCGTCATATCCCTCCTCATCCTGCTCGCACTTCTCGGCTGCAGTCTCGTGGTCAGACAGCGTGGTCGCGAGGATGCAAGCACCATGCTCCACCAGGAACCTCACCATTGCTACGTTGTTGCAGGAGGCAGCGCAGTGCAATGGGGTCCTGTAGGGGGGAGGTCGGAAGAAATGATTTTTAGTAGTGTCGGATTACGTAGTGACATATCAATTTGTTGTAATCATTAACCATAAACGCATTTGCATATTGAACTACTGTTGAAAGAAAAAAATGTTTAAAGAGTTGATTGAAAGATTGAAAAAATATATGAATGAAAGAAATCTTATCAAACAAATATGAGAAATGATAGTTTTCTCCCTTTCGATTCAACATCCCTTCTCTATAATAAATAATATGCCAAATTATATCCATCACCCTTTTCCTCCTCTAAGCCAACGCTACAAGAAATTATACCAATTTATATCCATCACTTTTCTTTCCTCTTACAGCCTCAAAAATAAACCCATTTTCATCCACTTCTTTTCTTCCCTTCTGCAACCCTACTCTACACAATCAAAATACACCCACACATCCATCACTTCCTTCCCTCCTACAACCCTACTCTACACCTTCATCATAACCCCCCATCTACCCATCCCCTTCGTCCCTGTCCCTCACCATCCGTCCGAGTCCTGGGCGTTGACATCGCAGCCGAAGGTAACCAGGAACGTGACGATGTCGAGGTGACCGGCGCAGATGGCGTTGTGCAAGGCGGTGATCCCTTCGTCGTTGGCGGCCGAGGGGTTGGGCACTTCCATGGCGGTGCGTTTGACCAGCTCGAGCTCCCCCTCAAGGGCGGCGTCGAGGAGGAGGGCCAGGGGATCGAAGCTCACCCGGCGGGGCACGCGGGACGAGTTCTTGGTCTTGAGGTTGCCCTTCTTGATGCGGCGGACGATGGAGGTGTTGGTGTTGTTGTTGTTATTGTTGTTGTTGTTGTTGTTGAGGCTCGTCGATCCGTTGCTCTTCTCTACGTCGCCTTCTGTGGGAGTGAATAACGGGTTAATAAAAAAAAAATAGTAAGGACATAATTAATCTGTTAAAAGTCAGTCCTAAAGCTTAACTTGCTGTCCTTTTAATCAATACATTTCTTTCACAACTTAACTGTCTTTGTAAGATAAATATGCACACGTTTTCTACGTGATCTTTCCCATTGTGCAAAGAAAACTAACAAACAAAACCTACCTGTGAGTCCTTCGATTGGCACCGAACTAGTATCCGCGCCGTCGGGCTGTCGGGAATCGTCGCTGGGAATGTTCCCTCCCGGCGCGTTGTTGTTCGCCGCGTGGAGGTCCTCCTGGCTGTTCCTCTCCTCCTTGGCGTTGTCGATCCTGAGCTTCTCCAGCTCGCTCAGCGGCAGGGCGGGGGGCACCTGCAGGTTGTCCACCGCGTCGACGGCCCCGCCCCTCTCCTTGTGCGCGTCGCCGCCCCCGTTCTCGATCTCCTCGACCCTCCGGCCCAGCAGGTCCGACGGCGGGGTCTCGTCCTCGGGGAACATGAAGTCCGGAGGCATTTCGATGCGGCTGTTGATCGACACGTGCACCTTCTCGCCGCCCTCGCTCTCCGACTTGGCGATGCCGCTGTTGTTGTTGTTATTGTTGTTGAGGACGTTGTTGGCCACTTTGGAGCGGTTGTTGTCGTCAGCGCCTTCGCCGGACTGGTTGTCTGGGCCAGGCGGCTGCTGCGTGTAAGTCGACATTATCACGTTCTGACTTGCATACCTGCGGGGGAGAGGAGAGGCGCGTCCATGAAAATACTTGATGTGCTTTGCAGGGTTCAGAAGGCTAAGTCAGTCAGAAAGGCACGCACACACACACACCACACACACCACAAACACACACACACACACACACACACACGCACACGCACACATACACACACCACACACACCACACACACCACACACACCACACACACACACACACACACACACAAACACACACACACACAGCGAGCCGAGCCCCCTCACCTGTATCCTTGCTGGGGCCTTCCCTGAGCACCTCCTCGAACCGACGTCTGCGCTGCGTTCAGGCTCTCGTTGCTAGCCACGAGGGGGTCTCCCTTCTGGCGGGGGGAGGGAGGGGCTTGGAAGGGACGACTGGCTTGGGCGGCAGCCGGCTTGTTCCGCCCGCCCTCGCCGGCCGCGGGGAGGTCCTCGCTCCCCTCGCCGGCGCTTCCGACGGCGCGCATGTCGACGTCCTGCGGGGGAAGGGCGAGTCAGGTTTCAGGGCGGGAGCGATAACAATTAATGATAGCTTTTGTTTAGTTATTTGCATATTTATATATATATATATATATATATATATATATATATATATATATATATATATATATATATATATATATATACACATACATACACACACATATATATATACACACATATTAATTTGCCACTTTGGGTTTATCAAACAGAAACATGTACTAAAAACTTAATTTTCTGACTTTAGCATGAGTTTAAACACCAATGACATACTTTAGAAAGCAAACAAATATCACAAGAAAAATAATATTCATCCTCTTATATCTCAACCCAATTCACAAAAAAAAAAAAAAAAAAAAAAAAAAAAACAACTATCCTTCCAGAGACTATTCCCCATTTACCCCCATCTCAAATAAAACCCAACAAACCAATTCCCTTCAGAACAGGTCAAAGGTCACCCCCCGGAACTGACCTGAGCATGGTGATGAGGCAACAACAGGGTCCTGCTCTGTGCGTGCGCCGTGACCCCGGGACTCAGCTTCTACAACACAAACGGTTAGTCAGAACAAAGCACAACTCGCGAGGGGTTGCGGGGCGAACGAAATTCACTCGACATGTTGAGAAGAGAAAAGGGAAGAGGGAAGAGGAAAGGAAAGAGAAAGAGGGAGAGGAAGAAACTAAAGGAGAACAGAAAGAGGAAGACGAAGTGAAATGGGGAAGGTGAAGAGGAAGAGGAAGAGAAAGAGGATGAAGAAGGGAAAAGAGGAAGAAAAAAAAGGAAGAGGGAAAGAAAAAGAAAAAAAGGAACTGGAAAAGGAAAAGGAAGAAACAAAAAAGAAAAACATATAAACAGAAACTAACCATAAAATACAATAAAAACAACACAGTGAGATGTATTTTGTGAAACGTAAGAGGTGGGAGTTATTCCAAAGCAGTTTAGTAAGACAGGGGATACATTAGTACTCAAAGGGTTACGTTGTGTGAATATACTGAAGCTCAAATGATGAGATTAAACAACATATGTACTTATACTGGCAAGAAGTGTCAGTAGAAGCCAGATATGTAAATGAAAAAAATAGACTCGAACACAAACATTATCTCCCTATAGCATTAAGCAACATTCCTAAAATGTTAAAAAAAAACATATATCATTACAACCAAAGCACACACAACATAAAAAAACAAAAACAAACCTGCTCAACTCCCTCAAAAAAAAAAAAAAAAAAGAGAGAGAGAAAAAAAATTAAACCCTCCTTATCATCCTCCTCCTCCTCCTCCTTTATTAGAACAAACTACAAAAATGTTAGTCAGGAAAACAACTCACCTGGTTGAAGGAGACAGAGAGGGAGGTGGGAGGGAGGAGGGGGCGAGAATCCTGAGGGATAAACAGGGGCGGGGGTTAGTTACCACTACACTACGCTCCGGTTAAAGGCACTACGACAGAGTACGAAAGCAAAAACAATGATAAAAAACAAAACAAACATGGTGACAAAAAAACAAGGTAATGAAAAATAAAACAAGAAAATAGCAATGATAAATAAGAAAATAGCAATGGTAAATAAACAAATAGCGCTAAAAACAAAGATGAACAGCGATAAAGATTAATAAATAGCAACAAAGATAAACAAACAGCCATAAAGATTAATAAACAGCAATAAAGATTAATAAATAACAACAAAAAAAACAAATAAATAGCAAAACAGATAAATAAACAGCAACCGAAAAAAATAATGAACAAATAGCGTAAAAAAAAAACAGCAATAAAAATGAAAGAAACACAATCATAGCAAAAATTAAATTAATCTTAACACCATGCAACCGTGTCTTGTCTGTCTGTCTGTTTGTATCCACGAGTTTCAATAAGCGACCCAAACCGATGTTAATGAATATCTTCACAAAAAACGCAAAAAAAAGGAAAAACAACAACAAAAAAGTGAAATATGTTAGATAGGCTTAAGCTATCTAACTCCCGTGTTAGAAGCAATATAAATGGAAGCAGGTTCGGTCTTAATATCTGACGTTATTTCTCGAAACAAAAAAGAAAAAGGCAAAAAACGTAAACGAAACAAGAACAAAGTAGTTCTCCTGGTTATGATAAAGTTCTATACACTCAAACAAGGTTCACTACATTAAAGAAACTGTCAAAATCAAACAAAGACAATGGCATACTTGACAAGTGGACTAGCTCAACATTCAAGTTGTTCTCGTGCATTTCAAAACTTCAATCACATGCTAAAAATAAGGTCAAATTACATGCTAAAATTCAATGATAAATGCACGTAAAAGTACAACAAAAATTGGACTAATATCAATCTAAAAAAAAAAAAAATCAAACATGTTATATTACAAGAAAAACAAACTACAAACACGACTCACAAAATAAAGAAAATAACATAAAAAACTAATTTATGTCTTACACCAACCTCACACACTACGGCATCCACAAACACAAAACAAAAACAACACAAAAAACAAATCTCAAATGTTTTATTTTTCTCTCTCTTTGCTTTTCTTTCCCTTACCTGATTTTGCCCTAAAGTTGATCCCCCGAGAGGCTGCGATCGCTGGCTGAATTGCTGTGCTCCTGGACCATACACCCTGAAGAAGGGAGAGGATGTTAGGATTGCCGTTTTTCTTCTACTTTTCTTTTTAAGTAGAGTTATGTGTGTGTGTTTTTTTATTCTTCCTTTCTTTATCTATTTATGTCATGTACCTTGATCACAGTCCCCGCAGCTGGTCTTTAAGAAACCGGGCTATTTGTTTCAATCAAGGTCTGCCTTTAAACAAGAAAGCTTTAGAGGCACGCAATAGTCTGGTAAACAAGAGAGCACGAAAAGGCTTCGCACAGGCCCTTGGAAACAGAAAGAGTCCTACAAGGGAGTCCTACGACAGAGTCCTACCTCGGCGTCATCGCAGGATTGGGGGCGGGCTTGAGGGCGGCTGGCGGCGGGGCGAGCGGGGGCCCCTGGCTGAGGGCGGGCGCGTGGGCGTGGCCGCGGGAGGGCGGGTGCGTGGGTATGCTGTGGACCGTTCTGGTGACGACGGAGCCGTTGACGGGGGCGCCAGCGGAGGTCGCGGCGGCGGCGGTCGTGCCGTTGTTCTGCGCGCTGGAGGCGGGGAGGTCCGGCAGGGCGGTGGGGGGCGCGGTGCCGTGGGCGTGAGGGGGCCGAGTCCGAGTCTCCGCCCTGGGCGCTCTTGGTCTTGAAGGTCACGGAGAACTTGGTGTTGTATGGCAAGGTCTGGTACTTGGGGTCGTTCTTGTTGGGACCAAACTCTCCGAGGTCCTCGCCGGGAGGAAGCTGTCGGCGAAGGGACGAGTTAAGCTCTGAGTCTCTGGCTCAAGGAGAGTATCTCCAGCAGAAGACAGCGGAGGGGGACACAGCGAACTAAATCAAAATCTTATGAAGAAACCTTCCACTCACCTTGAGATGGTCGGGGTGTGAGTGTCGTCGGCAGAGTTCTCCGAGTGGATGCCGTCGCGCATGGCCTTCTGCTGCACCGCCTTCAACTGAGCTTGTTTGGCCTGCGTCAGTAGTAGTAGTAGTAGTGAGGGAGAGGAGAGGAGAGGGAGAGGGAGAGGGAGAGGGAGAGGGAGAGGAGAGAGAGGAGAGGGAGAGGGAGAGGGAGAGAGAGGAGAGAGGGAGAGAGAGGGAGAGGAGAGAGAGAGAGAGAGAGAGAGAGAGAGAGAGAGAGAGAGAGAGAGAGAGAGAGAGAGAGAGAGAGAGAGAGAGAGAGAGAGAGAGAGAGAGAGAGAGAGAGAATCGTTAGACTGAATACATACATCATCGATATGTACTATTTGGGGTTACCATTGACTATAACGTCTTCAACATCAATAAGCACATATAAAACGAAAATATCTGACCCCATTTTAAAACAAACATCACCAACAATCACCTCATTTCCCCGACTCTAACCTTATCTCCCCCCCCCCCCCAAAAAAAAAAAAAAAAAAAACCCCTCACCTCCCTAACCCCCACCACCCCCCTCCTCCACCCCTCCAACATCCATCCATCCACCCAAACCCCAAGAATTAACCCCCCCCCAATAAATAAATAAATAAAAAAAAAAGGCCCTTACCTGCGTGGCGGCCGTGATCTGGGAGGCGAGCTGGTGGTTGAGGATCCTCTTCCGGTGCAGGCGCTGCTGGAGCTCCGAGATGCGCTTGTCGATGCGCGTGATCTCGTCCCGCCGCGCAGCCAGCGTCTCGCGCTGCGCCGCCACCCGCGCGGACGCCTCGCGGTTCACGCTGTTGCGGTACTGCGGGAGGGAGGTTTAGAAACAGGGGGATTTTTTGGGGCTGGGGGATTTATTTGGGATTTTTAGGGCTGGGGGACTAAAAGAGGATTTTTGAGGAGGGGATTTTTTTGGGATTTTAAGGGATTTATTTGGGGATTTTTTTTTTGACTGGGCGATTAAAAGGGGATTTTTGAGGGCTGGGGGATTTATTTGATTTTTTTTCTTGAGGGCTGGGGGATTTATTAGGGATTTTTGAGGGCGTGGGTATTTATTTGGGGATTCTGGGGGGCTGGGATATTTGTTGGGGATTTTATAAGGCTGGGGGATTTATTTGGGGTTGGGTTGTTGGAGGACATATTTAGGTCCGGGGGATTGAAGATATATTTAGGAATGGGAATTTGGGGGATTTATTGGGGCTGGGAGATTTGGGGATTTATTGGGGCAAGGAGATTGGGGGGTTTATTGAGGCTTTGAGATTGGGGGAGCTCAGGATTTTTGGGTTTATTGGGCTGGGAGCTTTATATTTCATTTATTTATTCCTAAGGTGGCGGGATACTTTAAAAGTTTTTTTGGGGGGGTACCTAATATAATAACGAAAATAATAATTACAATAAAAAATAATGAAGATAGAAAGAATGAAAGAAGAAAGAAAGAAAGAAAGGAGAAAGAAAAAAATAAAAGAAGAAGAGAATGAAAGAAAGCCCAAATACAATGCAGAAAAAGAAAAAAAAAGACGAAAGATAAAGAAAAGAAAAGAAAAAAAGAAAAGACAGAGCGAGAAGAGAAAGAAAAAAACTACGAACACAAAGAAGAAAGATAAACAGAAAGAAGAAAGAAAAAGACGCAATAATGATAGCAGTAATAATCTAAAAAGAAAGAAAGAAAGAAGAAGAAAAAAAGAGAGAGAGAGAGAGAGAGAGAGAGAGAGAGAGAGAGAGAGAGAGAGAGAGAGAGAGAAGAGAGAGAGAGAGAGAGAGAGAGAGAGAGAGAGAGGAGAGAGAGAGAGAGAGAGAGAGAGAGAGAGAGAAGAGAGAGAGAGAGAGAGAGAAGAAAGAGAGAGAGAGAAGAGAGAGAGAGAGAGAGAGACAAAAAAAAAAAAAAAAAAAGATCCACCCTTACCAGCAGCTCCCTCCGCAGCTTATCCAGCTCACTGTGGTGCTGGTTGTTGGGGCTGAGCGGGGAGCGGCCGTGGCGGAGCTCCTCCAGCTGCCGGGTGAGCTCCTCCACCTTGGACACGGCCACCACCAGCTCCTTCTCCTTCTCGCTGAACAGGTGGCGCATGGCGTCGAGGTCCGTCGTCAGAGAAGCCGTGTTGTGCCGTGTTGCTTCCACCTGGGGGAGGGAGTGGGGGGGGAGAGGGGGAAAGGGGTTAGTTAGATAAGGTTGAAATGGTAATGAGGGGGGGGGTTGTATCGTTCATTCATTTGCTTTGTTTGTCTGTCTGTCTGTCTGTCTCTTTTCGGTCTCGTTTCTTTTGTTCCCTCCTTCCTCCCCTTTTTTTACTCTCTCCTCTTTCTCTTTCATTCCCTCTCTCTCCTCCCTCCTCCCTCCTCTCTTCTCCTCTCCTCCCTCCCTTATCCCTCCCTCACAGAACAGCTCACCAAAGACACGTATATATAAATATATATATATATATATATATATATATATATATATATATATATATATATATATATATATAATATATATATATATAATATATATATATATATATATACCTCTCTCCCGGAACCGCCCCAGCCATCCCGCGACCCCAATCACCCCAAGCGCCCGTCGATGGAATGCGGCGCAACCTAACAGCATTAAGGTAATCCCGTAAGGTGTTTAAGGAATGTCTTACGCCCCCCACCCTCCCCCATGCTCACCTCCCCCCCCCCCAATCCTCCATCCTTTCTTCCTGGCTCATACGCTCTGAGACCCTGACGCTTACTTCCTTCTTGCTAGGCTGAGGGTCTTACTCTCTTCCTTCCTGCTTTCGAGACTGGCCACTTGAATCTTCCTTCAGGAGGAGACCGTCCTTCAATCTAGCGTTTTATTTCCCTCATCCTCCTGTCCCTCCTCCTTCTTCTTCCATCTCCCTGATCGTCCGTCCTTCCTCCACCTCCATCCCCCTTCCCTCCGTCTTCCTTCTTCGCTCTCCCTCTGCTTCCCTCACCTCATTCGCTATCCCCTTAACCTCCTCTCTCTTACTCATCCCATCCCCATCCCACCTTAACCCTCCACCTTCCCTTCCTCCCTCTCCTCCCTCCTTCTCTTCCCCCAACCTCCTTCCCATCTTTCCCCCACCCCTATCCTCATTCCTCCCCTTTTACCTCTCCCTCCTCAGCATCACCTTCTTCCCTCACCCTCTCCCCCTTCCCTCACCTTCTTCCCTGACACCCTTTGCGGCAAGTGTCATTACGTTATGCTGTTTTTTTTACGCCCTTCCCTCCCCCCCTCCTTCCCTCTCTCCTTCCCTGCCTCCCTCCCTCCCTCCCTCCCTCCCTCTCTCTTCTCCCCCTCCTCCTCTCTCTCTCCTCTTTCCCCTCCTCCTCTCCCTCTCTCTCTCCCTCTCCTCTCTCCCCCCCCCTCAGCTGAAGTGCCACTCGGGTGCCATCCGCTGAAGGAGACGGTAATAGGATGTATCACCAACACGGAAGAGCGCCCTCCTCCCCCTCCCCTCTCTCCCCTCTCCCCCTTTTGCCCCATCCGAGTCGGTAATTAATTTTCCTGTCTCTGTTTTCCTTCGTCTGTCTGTCTGTCTGTCTGTCTTTCTCCTACTTCTCTACATCTTCCCTTTCTTTCCGAATTCTTTCATCTCGCGCTGTGTAGCAACTCGTCACTCAACATACAACACACAACACAAACAATACAACAAAACAACACACAACACGCATCACAAAACCGTTACAAATAAAAAAAAACACCTATTTACCCTTGCTCGAATCTCTCTAATCTGAACCGGATTTGTGGCACCATTTAATTACCCATTAAAAGCTTTTGATTAAGGCCTCAATCATTCAACTAACGAAGCTATCAGCCCGCAATCAATCCCAGTTTAATTACACCTCCGAAGCAGAATCAATTTAATACCAGTGTACTCGACACTGAAAAGGCGTCACAATCCGTGTAGTTTCTGCGCATCTCTAATCCTATTTCCATTGCTAATCATCTGCGGCTAATCCCAGGTACATTTTCTTAAATCTGCAACGTGCAATAAACCTATCTTTCTGCATCCATAACCATAATCCTAAATCTGCAATATACCATCAAACCCTCTTCTCTGCATCTATGAACCTAATCCTGAATTTGCCATGTCTAATCACTTTATTGGCCTACATATGCCATGCCAATCCTATATTCCTTATTCCGTATCTTCTTATCCACTTATTCCTTTGCATCTGCGACCCCAATGCTTATCCTTAAGTGTATCCTTATCCTGTAACTTGCACTCAACTTATTACGCAATTATACAAATCTTACTCTTAATCATGCAACATGGAATCCGCCTATTCCTTTCTATCTGCAACCCCAACCCGAATCTTCATCCTAAAAATAATTAATTTATTCCCTGCATTTGCAATCCGCCTATTCCTTTCTATCTGCAACCCCAATCCTAGTCTTCATTCTAGAAATAGTTCTTTTATTCTGTTGTATTTACAGACCTAATCTTATCTCTGCAATGTACATCTCCCTTATTCATCTGCATATATAATTCTGATAATAATCTTGCAAGGTGCAATCCACCTATCCATCTGCAACACTAATTCTATTCCCCTATATTATGCAATCCTAATCACAAGGTAATTAAAGACAGGTAGCACTACTTCGTCTCGATAAAAATCCTGATTTGGCAACTGCCGAGATAAGCCCCGCCTCTTTGCCTTCATTTACTGGAAATGTGAACAGAATTTTAATTTTTTTCATCTCTTAGTCGCTCTTTTAGATTATTATTTTTTCCATTGTCATTACTTGAACTATTTTCAGAGAAAACATGTCGTAAAATCACTGTCCTTAAAATACATCAAAGGTTGACAAGGGCGAAAAAGGGGCGGAGCTTATGACGTCATCCTGTTTAGCCAATGAGGGTGCGCTGTGTGATATCAGATACAGCTAGAAACATCATTATTTGCAAAATTACACTCTCATAAGCACCAGGAATCCAGCAAAAAATCCACTCTTCTATTTATAAATGACATGTTCAATTACATAAACATGACAAGGTTAAGTCAGTTTCATTTTTGCGTTTAATAAGCGACATAGAAGTGGCGCCACCTGTCCTACCTCGTCTAATTCCCATCCTAATCCCCTGAACTCCCTCTCCCCTCCCTCCCCCTCCTCCTCCCCCTCCCTCCTCCCTCCCTCCTCCTCCTCCTCCTCCCTCCCTCTCCTCCTCCTCCTCACTCCTCCTCCCACTCGACGCGAGAACCTCACCTGTCCCCTGAGGGCGCGCAACCTCCTGAGCTTGGCCTCCTGCGCCTCGACCCTCTCCCTCAGCCTCCTCAACCGCTCCGCCTCGGCAGCCACGGCGGCGGCCCGAGACTCCTGCTGCTTGAGGTACTTGAGGCGCTGCTCCCGGGCCACCAGGAGCTGCTGCTGGGACTCGATCTGCTGCTGCTGTCGGTTAGCCATATCGCGCAGCTCACCCACCGTCAGCTCGCATCCGTCAGGCAGCTGTTCGGGAAAAAGAAAGGGTTAATATCATCAGGGCTGTTTGGAGAGAGAGAGAGAAGAGAGAGAGAAGAGAAGAGAGGAAGAGAGAGAGAGAGAGAGAGAGAGAGAGAGAGAGAGAGAGAGAGAGAGAGAGAGAGATTAATATTTCAGTGGGTTGAAAAGACCGAAGAAAGGGATAATGAAAAAAAAAAAAAATAGAATGCAAAACTAAAAACACAAGAAAGAAAAATAACGAGAAAAAACACAATACAAAAACAAAACCGATGAAAAAAAACAAGAAAAAAAACAAAAAATCACAGTAAAAAAAAGAAAAAAAAATCAAACACCAACAACAAACGAACAAAAGAAAAAAAATCAATAACCACGAACAGACAAGCCTATAATAATCCCAGAAAAAAAATGAACTTTGCGAGGCGTCCTCCCCGCTACGCCGCTCCTGCATTCGTGATAAGAGAGCATATCCGGCGCTAAAGATGATAATTTGGGAACCGGCCGATCAAAGTAATGGCTCGCGTGTTATGCGTCGAGGTAATTCCGCCGGGGGAAAGCGACGTTATGAGGAATTGGAGGAATATGGAGTATTATGAGGAAATATGAGTATGGTGAGGAGTATAATGAGAAATGAGTATGTGAGGAATTTGAGTATTGAGAATAGGATATATGAGGATTATTATGAAAATATGAGTATTGAGAATATAATTGGGAAATATGTGAGGAATAAAATATATGTGAGAATGTGAATATTTGAGTATTGTGAGGAATTGTACATATGAGTATTGTGAATATATATGAGTATTGGGAATGAGAATGAGTATTATGAATTTGAGTATAATAGAATATAGTATTGAGGATATTAGTATATGAGAATATTGTATTGTGTGAGAGCGAAAGAGAAGGAGAGAGAGCAGAGAAAGAGAAAGAAAGGGAGAGAGAAAAAAGGAATAAGTGACAGAATGACGTAAGTCTAACCACAAACAAGGCCTGAAAAGAGGCGGAAATCTGAAATCTTTAACAGCTGGGAGGAATGTACACAAATCTCTCTCTCCCTCACTCTTCTCTCTTCTCTCTTCTCTCCTCTCTTCTCTCTCTCTCTTCCTCCCTCCTTCTCTGTCTCTCTCTTCCTTTCTCTCTCTCTCTCTCTCTCTTCCTCTCTTCTTCTATCCCTCTCCTTCTCCCTCTCCCTCTCTCCTTCTCCCTCCCCTCCCTCTCTCTCCTCTCTCTCTTTCTTTTTCTCCCCTCTCCCCACCTCCCCAACCCCTTCCCCCCAACAACCCCCCCCCTCGACCTCACACACTTCACATATACCCTTTTTACCCGACGGGGGAAACACGGTGCTCGCCGGTCAAAAGAAATTCCATTTTCATCACTTCATTGGCATATGTGGTTGCATTCGACCACGCGAGATTACGAAAGGAGGAGGAGAAGAGGAGAAGAAAGGAAAACATGTAAATACTGGTTGTGCATCTGTACTACGAGGAGGAGGAGAAGGAGCATCTGTACTACGGAGGAGGAAGGAGAGAGGAAAAAAAAGACTGTTGGCATCTGTACTACGAAAGAGGAGGAGAAGGAGAAGGAGAAGGGAAAAACATGTAAATACTGGTTGTGCATCTGTACTACGAAAGGAGGAGGAGAAGGAGAAGAAGAAAAAAAATGTAAATAGTGCATCTGTACTACAAAGAGGAGAGAAGGAGAAGGAAAAAAGTAAATACTGGTTGCAGGAAAAAAAATGTAAATACTGGTTGTGCATCTGTACTACGAAAGGAGGAGGAGGAGGAGGAGAAGAAAAGAATGAAATACTGGTTGTACATCTGTAAAAAGGAGGAGGAGGAGAAGAGAGAGGAGAAGGGAAAAAATGTAAATACTGGTTGTGCATCTGTACGTGCGTTCGCCGTGCGTTAATATACGAAAAGGTGGGAATTAATCGTGGTGGAGGGAGAAAAATAATGTGTGAATTGGCAACCCATTCATTCCCCCCAAAATAAGAAGAAAAATTGCTGGACCTTTTTTTTTTTTCTTTCAAAATTATTTTCCTCTCTTGTTAATGATTATATTCTCTAGTCCCCTCGTTATTATCCCTTTTTTCAAGCTGGTCTTTCCGCATTATATTTTCCGCCTCTCTTTTAATCCCGACTTATTTCTCGCTTTCTACTTCCATTTTCATTTTGTTTCAGTCTTCCCTTCCGTCCGTGCACATTTCCCGTTTTCTTTGACTCCCCCCAGTTATCATTTCGTCTCCTTTCCTTATCTCTGTGGCCATCTCTCTCTCTCTCTCCTATCTCGCCTTTTTATTTGCATCTGTGTATTTCTTCTTTCTATCTTTCTGGGTTTCTTTGAGAGTTCGAAAACGTATTCGGAGAGAACCACTTCATGAGAGAAAGAAAAAGAGAGAGAAGGAGAAAGAGAGGAAGAGAAGGAAAGTGAAGGAGAAGAGAAGAGAGAGAGGAGAAGGAAAAACAGAACAGAAAGAGAGAGAGAGAGAGAGAGAGAGAGAGACAGAGAAAAAGAGAAACAGAAAGAAGAGAGAGAGAGGAGAGAGGGAAAGAGGAGAAAGTGAATGAGTAAGAGTGAGTGCGTGTGCGTATGCGTATACCTACTCGCGCTTAAAGAAAAGAAAGAAAGAAAGAAAGAGAGAGAGAGAGAAAAAAAACAACAAAAAAACCACCAACGTAAAACATAACTAAAACATTCCCCCAACAGGCACCCCTATGCTACATTCTCTTTAACAACATTTACCTTGTCACAAAATCAATGAAAGAATAAAAAAAAAAAAAAAAAAAAACAGAAAAAGAAAAAGAAAAAAAAAATCCGCATGGACGAGTGACAGTAATTAACTGGCGTGTAAAAACAGGAGGAATGCAGTCCCGCTCTGCTTATAATATTTGGATTTATTATTATCCACGTTTCTCTTTCGTTTTACTCATTTCTATTATCATTATCGTCATTATCGTTTTGGCGTGCGCATCTTCGTAAATAACGTAGCAATAACTACAAAAACAGTAAAAATAATGAAATAACCACATAAAAACACAACAAACAACAAACAAACAAACAAAAAAACAGAAAAAACTGAATACAAAAAAAAAAAATGAAAAAGACGAAAAAAAAAAAAAAAAAAAAAAAAAAAAAAGAAAAAAGAAAAAAAATCTAAAAACCCACTCGTCAGTCATGATCGCCGAATAAAAAATCCGCATGCATTCATTAATTTGCCGCATGCATGATCTATAAAAAAGTGTCATGCGAGTCATTACTTGCGCGAATTATTAACTGCATGACTGTAGCCTCCGAGCCGGGTATTTAAACCGGCTTGCATATCCACTGTATCAATAATTTCTTTCTATCTTTCTAGCTTTCTTTGCGAGTTCTAAAATATACTCGGAGACAACCGCTTCATGAAAGAAAGAAAGAGAGAGAAACAAGAAGAAGGAGAAAGAGAAAGAGAAAGAGAGATATTTAAACGGCTTGCATATCACTGTATAATAATTAAATTACTCGAGACAACCACTTCATGAAAAAGAAAAAGAGAGAGAAGGAGGAAGAGAAAGAGAGATAGAGAGAATTTAAATCGCTTGCAATCCACTTGTCATAATTAATTTCGGTACAATTAATGCGTTTGTTTAAATAATCATTTAATCGCCACGGAGGTTGCTCCTGTAGACATTATATTATTATTATATTGTTATTGTGTTATCATTGTATTATCATGTTATTGTTCTATTTATTGTATTATCACTTCATTGTTTATTATCGTTTGCTTTATTTTATCATTTTATTGTTATTTGGTTGCTATTATTTTATTATCACTGTATGTTCTATCACGTTATTTCATGTTATTTTGCATTATTGTTATTTCCACTTTATTTTGCCATATTATTAGTTATTGCTATTATTTTTATCATATTGTTCTTTGCTATTATTGTTATTAATCACTTATTATGTATAGTATCCCTTTGTATTACTAATCATTTATCACTTTATTATTGCTGTGATTGTTAATCATTGTTATTATTATCCTTACTATCTGTAGCATCATATCATCATTATCAATATAATTATCTTGGTAATACCATTACAATTACAGCTTATATTGTTTTTATTACTATCATCACCCGAATGATCACCGCTATCATTGTATCATCATTAACATCATAATCTAGGAAAAAAAAAAAAATCAACACATTAGTATTAACAAAACTAAAATACAGCAAATACCCCCCCCCCCCCCAAAAGAAAGAAGAAGAAGAAGAAGAAGAAGAAGAAGAAAGAAGAAGAAGAAAAAGAAGAAGAAAGAAAAAGAAAAAAAAAAAAAACAGGCTAAGACAGCAACATAATAAGGAAAAAAATAACGACGTCCGTATTTCACACTACAGAATACATTACCAATCCCCCCTTCCTGCCTCCTCCTTCCCCTCCTCCCCTTTCTTTCCCCTCCCCCACCCCCCTCCTTACAGAGAGATACTCAACCCCCTCCTACCCTCAACCCGTCTCCTCCCCCCTACCCCTCGTTAACCCCTCTTCCCCCACCCCCTCCCTCCCCCCTTCTCCCAATTCCACCCTCCTGCCCCCCTACTCCACATCCCACCCCCCTATCCCATTCCTCCCTCCCACCCTCCCTCCAAAACCCCCTACTCCCTATTCATCCCCCCTCCCTAACCCCCCCCCAATTTCCATCCAATAAGACCCCCAGTACTCACGCTAATAAGGGCGCGAGTGCCCCCCTCTCGAACCCTGTCTTTGCTCTCTCTCACGCGACGCTATCACCTTCAAGACCCACGCCCCTGCTCCCCCATTCCACTTGCCCCACGCCGCTTTCCTGCTCCTTCCACCATTCCTCCCCCTTCCCTCCCCCTTTCCTTTCTCACACCTTCGAAGGACACTCTCCCCTAACCCCCTCCCCTCCCCCCCACCTTCACCTCCTTTCATTTTCCCTCGGCGTTCTGCAGTGTAGTTTGATTTGATACGGCGGAGTGTAAGTAAGGTGAGTGAGTGAGTAGGAAGGTGAGTAAGTGAGTAAAGAGGTGAGTAAGTGAGTAGGGGAAGGTGATTAGGAAGGTAAGTACGAGAGTGAATAGGAAGGGGAGTGAGTACGTGAGTAAGTACGTGAGTGAGTAGGAAGGTAAGTAAGCTGAGGTGAGTGAGTAGAAAGGTGAGTAAGTAAGAAAGTAGGTGAGTAAGTAGTTGGGTGTGTGAGTGAGTGTACAGGTCAGTAACTGAGCAAATAGGATGAGTAGCTAGGCGAGCAGGTGAGTAGATGAGACAATGAGTACCTGAGTCACTGAGTAGATAAATGGCTGGTTAGTCATCCGAGTGAATAAAGCGAAAAAGAATGACTGTGTGTGCGCGTGTGTGGGAATACGTGTGTGTACGTATGTGTGTGGGTGTGTTAGCCTGTTAATTAAAGGCTTGGCTCCGGTTATTAAAGGATGTTGCGCCGGTCGCCCTCGGAGCAATTTGCCGTCGCTCTCATGTACGCATGGGAAGGGGGGGGGGGTGGGGAGATGGAGAAAGGGGGAAGGGGAGAAGGGAAGGGAGATAGGGGGGAGGGGGATCGTGGGCGAAGGGGAAGGGGATGTGGGGAAGGAGGGGGGATGGAGAAAAGGTGGGAATGGGGGAAGGGGAAGAGGGGGTGTTGGAGATGGGGGGGGAGATTGGAGAAAGGGAGGGGGAAGGGGAAAAGGGGGAAGGGGAGAGGGGGATGGTTGAGAGATGGGGGGAGGGGTGGTGTGGGAGAAGGGGGAGCGGGGAATGTGGGGAACGGGAGGAGGAGGGATGTGGGGGAAGGGGGTAAGGAGGGTGTGTGCGGGCGAGAAAGGGGGGAGAATGTGGAGAAGGGGAGGGGAAGATGTGGGATTAGAATTGGGGTGGGCCGCGGGATAGGAGATTGTAGAAAGGGTGGGGAGGGTGTAGAAAGGGTGGACGAGGGAGATGTAGAAAGGGGGAGGGGGAGAGGGTGATGTATAGGGGGTAAGGGGGGAGAAGGGGAAGAGGGGAGATGGAGAAAAGGCGGAAGGCAGGGAGGGAAAAGACAGGAGAAAAGGTAAGGGGGAGAGGAGAAAGAAAAGAGAAAGGGGGGAGAGGGAAAGGAGAAGGGAAAGGGAGATGAAGAAAGGGATACGGAAAGAGGAAAAGGAAGGGGAGGGCAGAGAGGAGAGAGGGAGCGAGAGGGTGGGGGTACTGAAGAAAAAGGTGGGAAGGATGGGAAGGAAGAGAGAAATGAAAGAACGAAGGGAGGCGAGGACAGGGAGATGAGGAGTGGGGCGGGGAAGGGAGGGATTGAGGCGAGAGAGGGAGGGAAAGGTGGGGGAAGGAGAGTAAGGGAGGGAAAGGTGGAGGAAGGAATGGAGAGGGTGGAGGGAAATGTGGAGGAAGGAGAGAGGGAGGGAAAGTCGGGAGGAGGGGAAAAGAGAGGGAGGGATAAAGGTGGAGAACGGAGAGAGGGAGGGAAAGGTGGAGGCGAACGGAGAGAGGGAGGGAAAGGTGGAGGAAGGAGAGAAGGAGGAGCAATAAAGGAGGGGGAATGAGGCATAGTAGGGAACGGTATGGAAGAAAGGCGGAGGAGAGCGTTAGCATAAAAGAAGTAAATAGCAAAGGAATGAAACGTACAGTTTCTTCTACTCTCGTGCGCTGGTAATGACCAGTTCAGGTAGTAATGTAGATCGAGTATATTATTTGAATCATATTTCCAGAGTGTATAGATGAACATTGCCCGGAATTTAAGTTAGCATGGTAAGTAATTCTGGGGACGGGGTGGACGATACTCAGTATGGCTCATCAGCAAGTAAGGGAGCAGGAAGGGGCAAGAGGGAGGGAGAAAGAAAGGAGATATAAGAACAAATAACACCAGAAACCATGGAAGGAGGGGAAAGGGGAGAAAACGAGAGGAGATGCGTCAGCGATTTCAGAAAGTACACAAGATAAACTTCAATTGCGGGGAGAGGTCCACACAACTGGATATTAGAAATTAAATAACGAAGGAAAGGAAAAGCACAGTGAAAAATATGTTGCACCAATATATATATTAAAAAGAAAAACGAAAGAAAAAAATGAAGAATGAAAAGAAAAAAAGAAAAATAAATAAAGAAAAATAAAGAAAGGAAGAAAAAGAGGAAAAAGAAAATAAATAAAATAAATAGAAAGGAAGCAAAAGAGATAAAAAAGAAAAAAAAACGAAATAAAAAAAAAACACAAAAAAGAAAATACGAAAAGAGAGAGAAAAAAAAATAATACAAACCAACACAGCAAACCCATCGTCATTTTCCTACCATAGGGGGACCAAGCAAGACAACCTTTACGGGCGAGGAAAGGGTCCAAAAGAGGTAAAAAAAAAAAAAAAAAAAAAAAAAAAAAAAAAAAAAAAAAAAAAAAAAAAAAAAAAAAAAAAAAAAAAAAAAAAAAAAACGAAAGATTATTTTCACCCAACCGGACACCTCGAGAACGTTCACGCCCCTGGGACATCACGCCCTTGGGACACGTCGGACAAGAGGGCTTTGCTCTTATCACCTCTCTCCTTCTGCTGCCGCTGTTCTTATCGCACCTGGCACTATCTTTGACCCGTCACCACCGCTGTTATTGTGTTATTACTCGCCCAGAAAGAGAGGGAGAAAGGAGAGGGAGGGAGGGAGGGAGGGAGGGAGGGGAGGGGGAGGAGGGAGGATGGAGGAGAGGGAAGGGAGGGGGGGGGGGGAGAGTGAGGGAGGGGGAGAGAGAGGGGAGGGAGAGGGAGGGAGGGAGGGAGGAGGAGGGAGGGAGGGAGGGGGAGGGAGGAGGGAGGAGAGAGAGAGAGAGAGGAGAGAGGAGAGAGAGAGAGAGGAGAGAGAGAGGAGAGAGAGAGAGAAGAGAGGAGAGAGAGAGAGAGAGAGAGAGGAAGAGTAGTAGAGAGAGAGAGAGAGAGAGAGAGAGAGGAGAGGGAGAGAGAGAGAGAGAGAAAGAGAAAGAGATAAGAGAGAAAGAGAAAGAGAGAAGAGGGAGAAGAAGAGAAAGAATAGAAAGAGAAAGAAAAGAGAGAGAGAAAGAGAAAGAGAAAAAGAGAAAAATCAAGAGAGAAAGAAAAAGAAAGGAAACAGAGAGAAAGGAAATTATTCGGAAACCTGTTCAAGAGGTCAGACTATTATACCTATTTTTCCCCTAATACGAGCGAGAAACCGAACAAAAGACAATCACAAACGAACAAACCTACACAAATCCCCCCCCCCCCCAAAAAAAAAGACCGCCCCCCCCACACACCTTCAATCACAAAAGCGCAAAACACTTACCATTTAACCCCACCCCACCCCCACCCACCCACCCCCGCGCCCCCCCGCCTTTTTTTTTTTTCCAGCTATCCAAGGAATCATCATTCATCCCCCAAAAGTGTAATTTGCCCGAATATTGCATGACTTTCCCATAGATACTCGTGGCGCACTGTGCATGGGTTGGCTTCCTGTGCAATGTTCATTTTCAATACGTATTGGAAAGTAGAGGGGGGAGAGGGGTGGGGGGGAGCTTGCGGGGGGCGCCGTAAGGAGGGAGAGAGAGAGACGAGGCAGAGAGAGAGAGAGAGACGAGAGACAGAGAGAGAGAGAGACGAGAGAGAGGAGAGAGAGAGAGAAGAGAGAGCAGAGAGGGAGAGAGAGAGAAGAAGAGAGAGAGAGGAGAAGAGAGAGATGATAGAAGAGAGAGAGAGAGAGAGAGAGAGAGAGAAGAGCAGAGAGAGAGAGATAGAAGAGAGAGAGAGAAGAGAGAGAAGAGGAGAGAGAGGAGAGAGACCCGCAGGAGAGAGAGAGAGAGAGAGAGAGAGATAGAGGAGAGAGAGAGGAGAGAGAGAGAGAGAGAGAGGAAGAGGAGAGAGAGAGAAGAGAGAAGAGAGAAGAGAGAGAGAGGAGAGAGCGAGAGGAGAGGAGAGAGAGAGAGAGAGCAGAGAGAGAGAGAGAGAGAGCAAGAGAGAGAGAGAGAGAGAGAGAGAGAGAGAGAAGGAGAGAGAGAGAGAGAGAGAGAGAGAGAGAGAGAGAGAAGAGAGAGAGAGAGAGGAGAGCGAGAAGAGGAGAGAGGAGAGTGACAGAAAGAAGAAAAAAAAAGATAAATAGACAAAGATAAATGAAGAGAAAGAGCGACATAAAATAATAAAAAGCGAGAGGAAAAAAACACACAAAAAAACAGTCACAAATCATATATATACCTAGGGTGGAGCAAGGTGTCCGAGAGTCTGGAGAACGGGGGGGGGGGGGGGGGGGGGACTAAGATAAACCTCCGTAAAGAGAGGATTAAACCAGATTAATAAAACATACCAGGCAACGTTTACCCAGGCTATATTTCCCGCTAAACCCTCTTAAGAGCCCGCACACAAATCAAAACAGGACTATAATCATGAAAGCCAAACGAATAGCATAACAAACAAACACATATTTTCCGTTTATTTTCCCCTTGGAGAAACAATGTAACATTTATTTACCTTCTGTTAAAACGACCAACATGTCTCTTGTTTATCATCTCTTTACAGATACAACATGACTTACTTATCCTCTGTTAAAATAACCCATATGCTCTTGCTTATGACCTCCATAAAGATACAACATAAACTTCTTTGAAAACAACCAACATGTCCCCCTGTGTGTTTCCCCTTCCACGAGGCAACATAACCTTCACTTATCTTCCTCTTTAAATAACAAACACGTTTCCAATTCGCCAATCTCCTCTAATTATTCATGGACATGCCTGCACCAACCCTTCCTCATGACACCCTCGGCAGAACCTCATGACGCTCATATCATGACCAGATGACCAGATCGCTCATGGTGGAGAGTCCTCGGAGCTTTTTATCAGGGAAAAGGGGGGGGGGATAGCTGCAATAATGCTCAGGGTGATAATGATGATGATGATGATGATATTGATAACGATAATAATAACAATAACACCTACAACAACACACACATATATATACATATACCATACCACTGTTGCAGTGCAGGATTCTAGTCTTCATACACACATAAATTCAAACATACACATACACAAATATATGTGTGTATGTATATATGTACATATATATACATATGTGTTGTGTACCGCGTGTGCTGGTGTATGCGGTGTATATAAATGTCTGTCTGTGTCTCTGCCTGTCCGCTTGTCTGCCACTGCCTAACAATGAACCCTCCCCCCCCCCCACCCCCGGCCACGACGCAACTCCATAACGAAGCATAAACAGGAGAAGAAGAGAGGGGGAGAAGAGGAGGGAGGGAGGAGAGAGGAGATGATATGAGGGAGAGAGGAGGAGAGGATGATATGAGGGAGAAGGGAAGGGAGGAATGAGGGGAGGATGATGGGGGGATGAGGGAGGGAGGAGGGAGGAGGGAGAGAGAGAGGATGATGATATGGAGGAGGGGGGTTGGGGGAGAGAGAGGTATGGGGGGAGGGAGAAGAGATGGGAGAATGATAGGTGAGGGGGAGGAGGGAAAGGGAGCATGGGAGAATGATATAGGGGAGAGGAGGGTGAGGGAGGGAGCATGGTACGAGAATGATACAGGGGGAGGGAGGGGAGGAAGGGAGCATGGTATGGGAGGTCTGCATCCTTATCCAATTTCTCGAGGAGCGCGTTTCCAATCTGAGAATCGGGGGGAAACGGGAAGAATTCGCTCTTACCCGCAAACTCTATTATACCTGGGGGCGTGAGGGGGGAGGGGAGGGAGGGGAGGGGGGAGGGAAAGGGAGGAGAGAGGGGAAGGGATGGGGGGAGGGGAGAGAGAGGTTGTAGGGAAAGGCGGATGAGAGGGGAGTGGGGGGGATAATGATGAGAATAGGTGGAGATGGGGGGGAGGGGAGGGATGGGAATGTATGAGGTAGAGAGAGAGAGAGAGAGGAGAGAGGAGAGAGATAAGAGAGAGAGAGAGAGGAGAGGAGAGAGAAGAGAGGAGAGAGAGAGAGAGAGAGAGAGAGAGAGAGGAGAGAGAGAGAGAGAGAGAGAGAGAGGAGAGGAGAGAGAGAGAGAGAGATGAGAGAGAGAGAGAGAGAGAGAGAGAGAGAGAGAGAGAGAGAGAGAGAGAGAGAGAGAGAAAAAGAAAAGAAAAGAGAGAGCGAGAGAGAGAGAGAGAGAGAATAATAAAACAATGATAAGAGAAAGAATAGCAGAATGGATAGAGAGCATATGACACACATAAACAGACGCACAAATAAGAGAAAAAAAAAAGAAAAAACAACATAAACCAAAGAAAAACACACAAGAACACAGAACAAGCACAAAGTCGAGCTCGCATCCCTCACCTCCCCCACCCCTTCCCAACTCCCCCCCCACCCCCAGGCAAAAGGAAACAGTTTTTTTATCTTCACTCAGTGCCCCCCCCCCCCCACGTTTCATCTTCACTCCCACACAGCTGGAGGAGGCTTATCAACAACCTCCTTTATTTTGCTGTGAAAGTGAATGAATGAAAGAATGAAATACTGAGTGAATTCATTAATTAAACACTTTGTTAAGTAACAATTTAAAGTAAAAATATATATAACAGCTAAAAAGTTAATTTTGTTGCACTGAACGAAGATCACATTCATTATTTTTCTCACAGAATTAACATAATCCATTATAGTTATCTAGCATCGATTGCGAATGACAAAAAAAAGAAAAAAAAACTTTTCAAGTCATTCCTTATATCTCACAACTTTTAAGCGCCAAATTTATCGCACAAGAGATGACAAAAGAACGCCTGAAATGGTCCCCCCACACCCACCCACCCCCTCCCCTCAAACCCCGGGTCTAACCTTCCCTCACGGGAAGACCAATCGACAAAAGCCGCCCCTGAAAAAATCGCGCTGCTATTATATACCCGACGACCAAGTCACGTGACTGGCCTGCTCGTCTCCCCCTCCCGCTAGACTAAAATGGATCCTGAAAAAAATCGCGCGGCGGAGGTGGAGAGAGAGAGAGGGGAGGAGAGAGCGGAGGAGAGAGAGGAGAGAGAGAGAGAGGGGAGAGAGAGAGAGAGAGAGAGGAGAGAAGAGGAAGGAGAAGGGACAGAGGGACGAGGAGAGGAGAGGACAGAGGAGAGAGGATAGAGAGAGGAGAGACGGAGAAGGGGAGAGGAACAAGACGGGGGAAGGGGAGAGTAAGGGAAGAACTAAATGGGGGTGGAGAAAAGGGATGAAGGAAGGGAAGAGAGAATTGGAAAAAAAAGACGAGGGAAAGTGAGAGAGATGAGAGGAGAGAGAGAAAGTGAAAAGAGAAAAACAAGAAGGAAGAAGAGAAAAGAGAAGTCTCCACGGTTAAAAATAAACATCAACGAAGGAGAGAAATAAGCGGAAGGAGGAGGGGCACAGAGGGGAAAAGGGAGAAGAATAGTGAAAGGGAGACGAAGATGAGAAAGTGGGGGGGGAGGGGGGAAGGGGTCCGCGGCACTGCCCCGAGGTATGCCGCATCGAAAGAGGGAAGTTAATACCCTCTTTTCTCCCCTCGAATTCCTCTTCGTTACTCCATTCCCGAGGACAAATGTTGAAACTATTCTACGATTTCCCCTCTTTTATTTTTTTTGTTAAGAGTTTGGCGGTCAATTCGGTACTGAAACAACTTTTATGTATTTTTTTTCTTTCCAAGAGTGTGTGTGTATGTGTGTGTTTAATGATATTTCCTCTCTTTCTTTCTCTTTGTCTCTGTCTCTGTCTCTCTCCCTCTCCTTCTCCCATCCCTCTCACCCTCTCCGCTCCCACCCACCTCCCCCTCTCAACCTCACCCTCTCTTTCTCTCCTCCTCCTTCCTCTTTCTCTCCCTCTCCCCCCTCCTCCTCTCCTCTCTCCCCTCTCCTTCTCCCCATCCCTCTCCCCCTCTCCTTCCCACCCCTCTCCCCTCTTCCTTCACCCACCCCTCTCCCCCTCTCCTTACCCTCTCTTTCTCTCCTCCTCCTTCCTCTTTCCTCTCTCCTTCTCCCATCCCTCTCCCTCTCCCCCTCCCCACCCCTCTCCCCCTCTCCCCCTCAACCCTCTCTTCTCTCCTTCTCCTCCTCCTCCTCCTCTTCCTCTCTCCTCCTCACTCCAAAGCTGCCCCAGAGATATGGCTTGGCGCATGGAATTACCCTGGGGTTTACGCCAGCACTCGGGGCCGCGATGTAAACTTTTGTCTTGCCCCGAAATGCTGCTCTCGACACGGCTCTGCATCGCCTCATGTTGGATCGGAAGGCAACACGCATGCGCACTATCACTCATAAACCTCGTATGTGGGGTTTATGAGTGAGTGTGAGTTGGAGCGGGGTATGGGTGCGAGTGTGATTCTGAGTGTAGGTATGTGGAGCGTGTGAGTATGAGTATATGTATGAATATGAGTATGAATATGAATATGAGTGTGAGTGTGAGTATGAGTATGACTGTGAGTTGTGTTGGATCGGAAGACAACACGCATGCGCACAGGACGTCATATGTGAGGTTTTAGAGTGAGTATGAGTTGGAGTGGGTGCGAGGGCGCAGTGTGATTCTGCAGTATAGGTAGTAGAGAGGTTGAGGGAGTGTAAGTATGATATAAGTGTTGCAGTATATATATATGTTCTATTAATAAAAATCA